>LAPY01004947.1:4150-18574 GCA_000970635.1 Eragrostis tef | reverse complement strand
AAAAAAAAAGAAAAATTCCCCCCCCCCTGCCATTATGAAAAAATAGCCACAATACCCCCTAAGCATATTTATCAAATAGCTAAATTCAGAATTATAAAAAATAACCAAAATACCCCTCGCATATATTTATAAATTACCCACCACACCATTCTGAGTAAAAAAAATAGGTAAATTCGAAATAATAAAAAATAGGCAAAAATACCCCTCATGTCAATTTCTAAATTACCCACCGTGCCAATATATGGGTCAAAAATCTAAATTATAAGTAATAAAAAATAAAAAAATACCTTTCACACAAAAAACAACTAAATTCGGATTAAAAAAACAAAAAAATCGCTAATTCTTATTTCTACATCATACCATTATGAGCCCAAAATTAGCTAAATTTTGGATAATAAAAATATCCAACACACACTCAATTCCTAACAATATAAATTCTATGTTTAGCATGGCACATTTTCCTATTTTTAACATGACACATTTCCTTCAAGATTCATTTTTAGCATGACACATTCTTTTTTTCTAACATAACATGTGTCAGTTGTTTAGTATGGCACATATGAACCGGTCTCATTTCTAAAACAAAATGAAATACATTGTTAGATAAGACAAAATTTAAATGATGATTAATCTCGCACTCAAATATAAAGTATAAAATAAGTAATAATAAGCTATGTTAAATTTCTATAATCAAAAATATTTTAAATAGTATAGCAAGTCTAGCCGCGCAAATGCGCGGGCAGGCATACTAGTTGCATTTGAATTTACAGGGGCGTTATAGGGTAAATGCTCACTGCTTTATTAGAGTGTGAATATCCAATTTCCTACTCCTTAGAGCTTGCCCAATGGTTAGAGTCAACTACTAGCTCTTAGATAATATTGTGGAAATGTCTCATTTATGTTAAAAGTTATCTATTGAACAAGAGCTAGCAACACACTCTCTCTCCCCCCTTTTTTTTTAATAAAATACAGTATATGTTGTCTCTTAGTCCCTCCGGGGGCGGTTATACGAACAAATAGCTTTTGATGCAGTTTTAATTACCTTTCCCATTGATCAAGAGAATTTTACAACAGTTTAAAGGGGTAGACGCATCACCGGTAATTGCAAATGGATATTTGATCCAGACAAAACTGTAACTATATATCTGTAAAGAACAAGTGTTAGCATATTCATATTGTCAAACATTGTCATCATCAACATGTACCTCAAAAGGCGAATTATATGTTACCCAGTGAGACTTAAGAAAAAAAAAAGTTCCTGGTTAAATTTACTTTGCTTGCTCTCAACTAAACCCCTGATATGTCACTGTCCATGATTGTGTTCAGGTGGACTCCACATGTCATCGACATAATTCAAAATTTTTGTCATTTTTTTGTATACTTTATGCGTATTCATTTTTTTTGTAACTTTCGATCAAATGTATCAATGGTTCTCTTATGTCTTGTTTAGAAAATAAATATTTTGCTCACACTTCATTTTTGTATCCTTTAACCAACTCTGCAAGCAAATTAATTAAGTTCGAAAATGCTCAAATTCAGCATGACAGCCCGATTGATTCAGTCTGATGCAAATACAGAATTGGAGTTGAAATGAGCTCACGCATGACTTCATAATAATACAAAGTGCACTAACCTCCTTTAGTTATCCCTAGCTCCTAATATCTGCCTCTTTTTTTTTTGAAACAACTGGCCGGTTTGTTGATGCCATTGGTTTCAAAACAAAATATTAAAAGACACAGTAACTGAACCGAATGTGATATATCTTTCATGTCATTTCACACAAGTGCAGAGGTTGATATTTTTTTTCTTTGAGTCGAAAGAAGAATTATATTATATAGCTGAGTACATCATCATGTTACAAGCACTATATATAACAAAGAAATTACAACTATGAGTATTCAATGTATAGCTCCATAACTCAATCCCAAACCTGTATGAAGATTGATGTAGATGACATGCAGAGGTTGAGATGTATGAGGACCATAATACCCTTATATAGGTTGGCCATGTTCGTACCCTAGCCTGAAGGAAAGAAGTCTCTGCAACAACTTGGGACCTGCAACTGTATGCAGTTCAAGCGTTATTGGGTCCGCAATTGCAATTAGCAGACACGGATCGATGTAGGTAGCTAGACCACACCTGCACCATTAATAATTCTATTAAGACAGGCTTTATTCTTCTCAAGTGCAGCGAGCAACAAGAGAATAATCATTTCCGAAGGATGGTGTGTGGTGTTATGCCTTTTATTTCTAACAAGGGAAGAAAATATTAAACGAGTAAAAAATTCTAGACGCAACCTACAGAGATATTCTAAACCTTCTACAAATTTTTTGGCTATGATGTAAGCTCCATTTACAATATGGCCACTATATATATGACAACTAGTGGAAAGATCTCTAACAAATCACGATTAAGAAAACACCTCTTCTATTGCTCAAGCTCTGAAAAAATGTTTATGCAACATGCTAAAGCTCAGGATCAATTGTTATTATTCGATCTTCAATAATCAGCTCTGGAATGATGATAAAGACATGATAATTACAAACACATTAAAATTTTCAACGATGATCATTCTCTGACTATCTAGAAGAATAATGAAGATGAACATGTGCTAGAAAATGCAAAGATGACTCATACAGACAAACTTTTTCCGGTAGCTGTCCATGGACCATTAATTCTTTTCATGTCATGTTCAAGTGATCTCTCCTCCTTCTGCTATACTGTATATATTCCATGTCTATTTTTTCACTGTAGTCATATCAACAAGTGAAAATCTCCAAAAAGAATCACAGGAAAACCAGATCAGTAAATATAACATAATGTCCAAACAAGGACCAGATGAGATCTGATTTGAATTATTTTACAATTTTTTTAGCCGAGCCCTATAAATATTATTAAATCCTATTTGAATTTTATATGACACTATAGCACGCTATAATGAATATTTCCAGTGTAAAGTTCTCCTTTTTTTTGGAATGTTCATAAGTCACCATAAATGTTATAAAAGCCATTGTTGTTTTTCTTTCCCAAATTTTCTTGCACTTGTAGTTTGCTATTTTTTCTGTGGCGTTCCACTATTTTTCAAAGCTCAAAATCAGCATGCACGCAGCGAGAGTATCAAATTAGAAAAATGACTAGATGGGATAGTGGATTAGCATGCAAAAGCCCACCTATCTATTTGATCCACATGAAAATGTTTGGGCTTGTGTGCATATTGTGACCAATTTATGGGTCAAATCTGTCATTTTCCAACAGTTGGCCCAAATGGTCCAGTCAACTAGACCTCCCACTTCTAGATTTGAGGTTGTTTTCCTAAAAGAAACTAGGTATGAGATTTCAACATTACATATTAATTGTAAAGGGGGAGACCATATTTCTGTACAAAAATCTCTTTAGCTTTCAAAAAATTAATATGAAATTACAAATGCTAATAGTGACTATTTTTTCTGCTTCTTTTTGGTATTGAGCTCTTTCTTGAGCAGTGAAAATTCCTTTAGTCAGAACTGTTTCAACCGTATGCCCGAACTAATGGGCTAATGCCTTGGCTTTCCGAAGTAATATAAGTTAGTCTAATAGCCTGTTGAGAAGAATATTTGGAAACAAGATTATTTCGAGTTTCCAGACACACTAAGAAATTAGTTGTTGCTGCTGAGAGAAACATTAGAAATAGGACATCAAAATTGTCATTAGAAAAGAAAGACTTCCAGTTTCTTGAAGAACCACAAAATCATTATGTTAGTTTTACATAAAATTAATTATCACGCAGTCCGTCAAAGACCTAAGGGCCTGTTTGGATGTTGTGGTTTTTCAAAATCAAAGTATTAAGAAACCGTCGTTTTAGAAGCCAGAGCCAAGCAAAACCATGGTTTAGAAAAAAGAGGTCATGAGTGGAGTTTTTAAAACTCCAAAATAGTTGCACTTTTAGTAATACCATACTTCTAAAACTGCAAAACTTGTTACATCCAAACAACCCCATACCTCTCAAAACCAAATTATTTTACAAAACCGTAGTATTCGTACAAAACTCTAAAAATATACTTTGTATCCAAACAGGGCCTAAGTACTCATAAAACACAAAGTTATTCTCTGGTGATTCACACACAGGAAAAGAATGCGAACTGTCTTACATACGAACATTGTGAATGAACGGAGTAGCAGTGTGCAAATGCGTAACGCACTACCCACAGATAAGAAGGATCAAAAGTGGAACCTTACTAGTGAATACTGATCAAAAGCTCAGCTTCTTCAGGACAACAAAGGAAAGTAGCTTCCTCTTCGTCTTCTTCTGTCTAAGGGACGGAGAAGGGAGTTTGCTCATGTCATTGTTGATAGTATTCGCAGCGACTACGCCATTGTGCTTCATCACCTGCCCCCTCACAAACTTGTCATAGATGAATGCTGCTCCCCTGAAGTTTGGGAGCACCAACCATGCCATGAACAGCAGCTTCAGGTCATACCAAATCGGAATCCTGAAATTCAGACTGATTTATTTGAGTCTACCCGATCTATAAAAGATTGCTTAAAAGGAACTGAAACCGGTGAGCGCTTGATCATGTCTGTTGACTTGTGTACAATTGCATAGAGATGAAGAGAGCAGAAAAAATAGTTTTACCAACAGATTAGGGAATGCAGGACCATCTCCATGAGGGCGATGAATGAGTAAAGGATCCAGTAGGCCAGCCATTGCTCGCCGTCAAGCTTCGACGAGCACTCCATCACCTGCACCGACTCATACCTGTAATCAGCAAAAGTGGACCCATAAACTCAAGAAAATTAGACGATTTAAACAATTTTACCGATAAAAAAAAACTAGAAATCTTGGAAGTAACTTACAAGGGGTAAACCAGAGTGACCGTGGGTCTGCAACAACATTGAAAAAAGGGGGGAAAAAACACTTATGAACTGGATCACTGAAAGGCCAAACTGATCACCTTAGAAAGTGTGGACTGTACATACCCAGCTAAAGAGTGAAGATGAGATAGGATTGTCCACAGCTTGCCCATTTGCAGTTATGCTAGTTTTGCTGATTTCTTCCTACTTTCTTGCTCTTATCTTGCAACTCTTATGCAAGCTAGTGAAAGTGAATATTGGACGGTGCTTACTATGCGTATTGCCTGGACGATGATGTTTGAGCTGATGGCATGGGCCATTTCCACTTGCCGGCCTAGTTAGCCTTAGGTTGTGGACAGCATGGCCGGTGAAACATCCAAAGGCAGCTTCAGAAAAAGTACAAGAGTACAAAGGTAGCATACAAACCTTGAATTGTGAAGATAAATTTTCTGGCACAAACCTCAGCATCACAGATCTTTTATTACATCGTTGATTAACTCGACTTCATTCATCAATAATATCTTGAGACTCGATGTAACAGTAAATTCATCACGAAAAATCCTCACTATTTCATTCGGCTGGACTAAATCGTGGAAATTTCTAAAGCAAGCCCCCTTCTCAAAGCCGCAGAGAAAGGATATTGTCTTCTCAAAATGTGGACCCGGACGTGGACGTGTTTCAACGGAAAAGAATGTACTCAAAATCCTTCGTGCTGAAAAGAGACTACTAGAACACTGTATGATTTATTGTTTGGTCTCTGAATCTCATTCATCAGACGTTCCGAAATGCATTTACAGACTACTGGAACACTGTATGATTTATTGTTTGGTCTTTGAATCTCATTCATCAGACGTTGCGAAATGCATTTACAAGACAAACTTGAAAAGCTCTGATCTGCTTTCTACTAGTGTTGGCACGTACAGAAGGGTCATACATGAACCTGCTTCCGTGCGAAGCAAACGGCATTGACATCTGAATAAACGAAAGGAAACCCTAGAACACTACAATTTGCCGGCACCGAGACAAGCTGCATCGATCTGATATCACCCGATCTTGGTTCAGGAAGCTTCATGGTCCTGCAACATTCAAGCAAAGCACACCCATCACACATCTTCAGTCGGAGAGAAATATTCATCACAAAAATCCCTAAAAATGTGTGATCTGCAAGTGTGGTGGCAAACGAGGAAGCAGCTCGGCGTCAGCAGCTCACCTTCTTGGGGGTGACAAAGGCGAGGAACTTGCTCTTGGGCTTGTCCTTGTCCTTGGACGACGGAGACGACGACTTGTTGTCGTTCTTCTTGCTGCCGCCGGAGCTGAGGCCGTGCTTCCGGAGCTGCTCCCGCACGAACTTGTCGTAGATGAACGCGGCGCCCCTGAAGTTGGGGAGCACCAGCCACGCGATGAACAGCAGCTTCAGCTCGTACCAGATTGGGATCCTGCAATCCCCCAATTGAAAGATTAGCTGATTTGTGTTTCTAAAATGAATTGGGGGCGATAGAAACTTCTGGGAGATTCGTCAGTTTGCAGTTACCAGTAGATAAGGGACTCGAGGACCATCGTGTTTTGAAAAGGAATTGAGGGCGATAGAAGAAACTTCTGGTGAAATCGTCAGTTTGTAGTTACCAGTAGATGAGGGACTCGAGAACCATTTCCATGAGGGTGATGAAGGAGTAGAGGATCCAGTAGGCCAGCCACTGCTCGTCGTCAAGCTTCGACGGGCTCTCCATCGCCTGCACCGACGCATACCTGTGCACCAAACAAATATTTTGCAGGTTCTTAATCTGATCTCCCAACCAAGTGCAATACTTCTGAAAAAATCTGAGAGTTTTTCTGAACTTACAAGGGGTACAGGAGCATGACGGTGGGCCTGCAAGAACAAAAGAACAGGAAATGTGTTTATAAACTTGATCTGAACCAAACAAAACGCCAGAGAAAAAGAAGCACAAAAACACACTGAAACTGCACATACCCTGCAAGGGAGTGAAGGTGAGTGAGGATAGTCCAGAGCTTGCCCATTTCTTACTCTGTTCTTGCTCAGGTAAGATGAGCTTCTTAGTGGTTTGGTTGCGCTGTCACTCGCAAACTTTCAGTGGGGAGAGACTAACTGATGGACAACAGATCAGCGAGTGAGCCAACTGTTTCTTTGCTTGCTTGGATTTGGATGATGTTTCAGGGAAGGAGGTTCTTTTATAGGAAGCGCACAAGTGACTAGGAATGAGGACACTTGGCGTGACACCATTGGAAGTGTGCTTATTTTCGTCTCTGTTTGATGGAGATCGAAGGGGACGAAGCTCACGTGGCAGCGTGGCACAGCACCGACCAGGTCGGGTACTTTGTTGAATCCTGGAGTTTTAAAAAAGCCTTGGATTAATGAGAGATCTAGGACATGGCGATGAGGTCAAAAGCCAGATCCTCGAGGGCGGTTTTGTCATTGGTGGACGGAAACTCGGGAAACTGAATCCGGAGATGCTCGTCGAGCTTGGGGTCATGTGGATTCTCAGCAGGTCCTCAGTTTTCAAAATAAACAGAATCTATGGGGCTTGGCTTCCCTTTGGAATTTTCATTTTTATTGGATGGATACTTTGTGTGGTTCTTGTGTAAAGCAGCGCGAAAACCTGTGGAAACTGATACTAGTAATTGCTCATTGACTAAAAGTGGTTGTCCGGAGTATGCCAAACGTACAAACTTAGAAACATGCGATAGGGAAAGAAGTTGAAATTTCACATTTTTCTAGCCCGTATTTGGACTGTCAGCAGATTAGCGAGTGAGCCAAATGATCAAGATTTTCCATCTGTCCGATGAATGTTGGCGCGATGGAAAATCCAGATACTGATAGTGGTGGTAAAAGAAAGCTAGGGAGAGAAGAAAAAAAAAACTCACGACTCACACAAACTTTAGCACCTGCCCACGCGAGCACACTCGTCGGGCGGATTATTTAACGCCTGTAATCATCATTGTCGCCAAGGCGCTTTCAGCCATTAGGCACAAAGCACCCTGCACGGGGGCGGGCCCACGCCACGTGTCCGGTCCGGCGGCGTGGCACGCGGCGTTCGAGGCGGCCTGGCCTGGGGCTCCGACGTGACAGAGGCATAAAGAAGGCGTCTGATCCGCACACGTCGCGTCCTCTCCTCTCGCGTGCAGCCTCTGCCCTGCCGCCGCCCACGCGGCTCTCTCTGCCACCACCAGGGAAACGCCGACGGCACAGGCACAGGGGATGGATGATGATCCCTCCATCGTGGCGCGCGGGAATGCAGGGCCATGATTCCGTCTACCGGGTACAGGGATGGTTACGTGCACATAAACTTCAGTCTCAAATCTCTTCTTGCAAACCAAAAAAACACAGTTATCAAAAGTTTGTTTGACTTCGTGTCATTTTGAAACGCACAGCATACTCTAAAATAGTGTTTTGGATTGTTTCACTACGACAATTCAACATCATTAATTTTTAAGCCATTTGCAAGCGAATCAGTGTGCTTACTTTTAGTGTTTGACTGCTGGTGCACTAAACACAGCCACCGACACATGAACTTGGCAAGTATTGCAGGAGATCCTAACTCTGTCACAAACCTCCTCGTTAACGCTGTGCCCAATGTTACAAATAGCGAGCTATAAAGTTTAACAGAGTCCTCTTAAAAACACTATAGCACAACTATAGTTGCGGCTATTGTCAATAGCGATTTGCAAAACAAAGCAATCGTTTAACCAAAACATTAGTAAATTCGTCAATTTCAGCTCATGTTTCAAAATTGCATGTCATTACCCCACCATACCATAATCCTAGTATGTATTCGCCATCTTTCCTAGCGGCCAAACAACCCACCGAATCAAGAAAGCAAGCGCAATTTGAACCATGAACAAACGAATTCATCACATCGCTCGACTTATGATTTAATTCATAAGTACACAAGTTTATAACTCAGCTATAGTGGAGGTAGCGAGTGAATCAGCATGGTTATTTAACTTTATAGCAGAGCTAACGGCATTAACAGTAATATTTACAATATCATCACGGTACCTATCTCAAAAAGATATAGCGGATTTTTTGCGCGGTGTCTATAAGAATCCGGTAGTGGGAGAACCGAGCACCGTAGGAGTCCGAGATGCATGCAGCTGGACATGTGATGATCGTCACAGGCAAAGAGATGTGTCGATAAAACGGCCGGAGATCATCCTAACAGTAAAAAATTAAAAAGTAGGCCAAGATAACACATTGCTCCATTTCCCAGCCACACACGGAGCGAAAAGGTGAACTGTAAAGTGCCAAGAGGCAGGCGTGTCAATGTGAGGGTGCGCCTTTTTCTTTTGTAACCTTCAAAATGAAGAACATCAGCGCTCCCACTACCACTAAACGCGTTGCAAAATCAGACATCAGCGTCATAACCTCGCCGTATCCGGACCTTTCGGCAGCGATGACACGCCGGAAAACGGCGCCCAATTCGCGGCCTCGAGTGAGCACACGCGGCAAGGCCTGCGTCACTCACCTGCTTCCACTGTCAAACACATCACCGTCATCACCACTAGGTGCTCGTATCATCATGTTGATCAAATCCATCGACTGGTGTAGCATGGCGATACCTAAAGAAAGACCAGAATTGTAGCATCAGGAACACTAAATGTGGTGTGAACGTATCTCGCTGGTACACAGGCATAACTCATACAGAAACGCCTGATGGATGGACAATTCGTTCTCTTCGTTCCATCACAGCTCTATGCAACACTTTCAAAACAAAAACCGTTGCAGACCAACTAGAAACCACCGGGATCGTAAACTGGAACGACCCCTTCACGTTTGCCGCACTACATCATTTCATCTTTTACATCATTTAATTAACATAAGAGTGGCAAACTTCCTTGCATCCAAGTAAGATGCCCCCCTGTGATCAAGACTATTAGTGGGAACCATAGCGTCCAAGTACACGCTACAGAACATCATCCAAGATCAAACATCCATAGAAAACACGTAGCAGGTAGCCATCACAAGATTAAATGACTGCGCATTCGTCATTTCGCTTCAGGCTGGGAAGCCGGCTTGTTCTGCCTGATTGATCTTGGAACAAATGTGAGGCCACGAGAACGACGGTGGCCAAAGGTTACATTTGCAGGCGTAGAATCTGCTGTGCTCAACTTCGACACGGCAGAAGTGAGCTCATCGATCTTCTGCTCCACCTCCATTTCGTTTTCCTTGGCCTCCTTATGCTGATGCTCGTTCTCTTTTGACTCCTTGTGGTCATGTTGCTTCGGTCGGTATCTCCAGTTTGTTTGTCTCGTGCTTTTCCCTTCAACATCCATCAGAGTGTCCCTTGGCTCCTCTCCCTTGGGAGCAGTTTGCCTCTTGTGGTACTTTTGCCGATGCCGCTGGGAGGGTCTTGCCTTTTTGAAGAACTCAAATGACTTGGGAAACTGGTGCTTATCAATAAGGTGCTGCTGCCGACTTTTGTAAGTCTTGAGCTTCACACCACAGCCCTCCACCAAACATTCATACTGTAACAAAAAAAACTGTATCCATCAGCAAAAGAGTGGTTGTTCAAACTTAAGGGACTAATGTGAGCACCACTTCTGTATATTTGTACAAGAGTAAAATTCAAATGATATGAGGAAACTCGAATTAGAGGGAAGAGGAAACTATGTCAAGTGATTCTAATGTTGATAGTAGAAATAGCTTTAAGCTGATCAGCCAAAATGCACTACATTTGGATTCCAATTCCTAACATTATGTAAAATAGTATACTATGTCAAAGGATAAAGCATTCATTCAAATGACAAATTAATAGATGATTATTACCATTGGGAAGCCACGTGCCACTTTTGCTTGGAAATATGAGTCATGCGCTTCAGAAACATGAATGCTCAGCAACCTTGCAGTTGGATAAACTCTTGAACACACGGAACATGAGGCAGTGTGACGAGTGATATAGTGGTCCTCAAACTCCTCCAAGCAATTGAGTTGGGCGCCACAACCAGCAATTGAGCAAAACACAGTGCTGCACGAGTTTTGGACACATGAGAAAATAGTAGAATAAAGAAACAAAGGGAAAACATTCATAGCGGTAGCTAGAACATAGAATTGGAATAATTCTAGGAGAGTGTTCACATGGTCGGAGGCGGCAGCCTGAAGAGCTTTTCTTCTATTTTGTTTTTCCTGCTGAAGACTGTGCGGGAAGGAAAGGATGAGGGCAGTATAGTCATTTTGCATTGCTCGGAGTGGATTTTTTACGGTAGAGGCTAACAGAGTTGGACGGAAGGCCATATAAGGAACAAAAATTAGCATTTGGTCCATGTACGTAAGTTCAAAACTTTTAGGGCCAAAGAAAGAAGCCTCATTTAGGACCAAATAAGGAATTTTCTCATGATTATTACCATTGGGAAGCCACGTGCCACTTTTGCTTGGAAATATGAGTCATGCGCTTCAGAAACATGAATGCTCAGCAACCTTGCAGTTGGATAAACTCTTGAACACACGGAACATGAGGCAGTGTGACGAGTGATATAGTGGTCCTCAAACTCCTCCAAGCAATTGAGCTGGGCGCCACAACCAGCAATTGGGCAAAACACAGTGCTGCACGAGTTTTCGACACATGAGAAAATAGTAGAACAAAGAAACCAAGGGAAAACATTCATAGCAGTAGCTAGAACAAAGAATTGGAATAATTCTAGTAGAGTGTTCTTTTCCTCAATCATAGCATAGAACTAAGGATGAGCATGAATCCTCAACAGTCAACTTCAAGGTTCAAGCTAAGGGCCTTTGGTTAAGGTTCTTCAACAACATTGCGAGGGACAACAGCTAGCAGGTGAGCAGGCCATGTCTGGTTCTATTATACAGGTGACACTTCCATGTTCTTCATCACTATTGGCAGACTTACAGAGGTCCTCAGAGCTCAGGGCGAGTGATTCAAAAATATATGGCGTAGCGTCGGGAGCTTCAGATGCAAAAGTGAGACAAAAAGCATTAAGAAGGTACCAGAGTTGTCTGTGTATCTCTACTTAAAAAGGCTGAACAAGATCGTCGACCAAATTTTCGTCTTTCGTCCTGCCGGTTTCTCTATTTATTCTCTGCCGTTTGAATTCGAGTCGAATTCACTAAATCGAGTTACAATCAGTTAGTTATTTACAGGTCGAACACAATTTGGTCTGAAACCGTGTCGTACTCCAATGGTAAACCCGTTTCATCGCTTCCGGCAGAGCCAGGTTCGAGTCCCTCGCTCCACCCTTTCTTTCTTTTTTTCCCTTGTTCCTACGTCTCTCAATCCGTTTCCCGTCAACCTCGCCGGCTCCTCTGCCTGACGCGCTTGACGTCGCACCCCACAAGCTCGTCGCCCTTGTCTACTGCAGAGGGTTCATTGGCAGCGTCTGGGAGTAGGTCTGATAATTGGGCTCCGATGATGTAGAAGCTCTCTCCTATCCTATTATACAATAATTACCATAGCCTTTTAGCTATCCTATATGCCAATGAGATTGTTCCAGTAAGTGTTCTTACTCTATGTCTATGGACATCCTAAATTGTACTCCTTTTTTAAACCAAAATGGAGGGCCCATTTGATAACACATTCTGTTCATTTTAGATATGAAATAAGCATGTAAACAATTTGGTATTTTATTCCATAAGTAGAGTTCAATGAATAATAGACACATGAGTTTTTTTTAATGCTGACCCGTGAGGTAGTTGATCTATTATCATTTTTCCATAGTGTTATCATGTTTTATCAGCATCACCAAATCAAACGTCTTGTGAAATCTTTTTGTTTCATTGCAATGCACAGGAATTATTATCACACCACAACAGAGCATATTAACACAATTATCAAAATTATTTGACATTCTTGAGGAATGCTTCATTGAAAATGGCATGTTGTAGTTTCACAAAAAAAAATTGCACGTTGTGGGTTTTAAAAGATCCTTAAGTTGTAGCTATCAATGTAGAACAAATTTTTTTGACGCCCGTAGCAACGCACGGGCAATTTGCTAGTAACTTCAAAAGCCAAAGACTGACAACTCCAGACAGTGAAAAACGAAGATACACGCTTGTGAGGAAACTGGCATGCTTTGAAAAGATGACACACTGGATGAAGATATTATAGGCACTAGGCATACGGCAGGAGCCCATAAGTTCTTTAATGGACAGTTCCCATGGAACTTCACTACCACAACTCTAAGCATTTTTGGTTGGATAAGTCAACAAACCAATCTATGTCATCAATTCCCAAGTTATTTTTGTTATTGGCTAAGAAGATAGAAGTGTTCAATTTACTGTTCATACAAGGATGGTGCAAAATTTGATGTTCCATTGTTTTAATAGTGATGATAAATTTAGAAGTACAGTATGACATGTTTTAGTACGTGTCAGGATGGAATGCTCACCTAGCATTACAGAGTAGAAACCTCATACAACAAACCCTTTGTTCAGTTCATGAATGACCTACTGTCACTGAGCAAATGCGTATTGTAAATTGCAAACTACTGATTATACATCTGGTTGTAAAGGACATATCATGAAACTAGGTCTGGTATTTCGAGCCCGATCATGTCATTTCTACCCCCCTCCAATTTCTTTTTCATGATGATAAGACAAGAAACTTAGTGCAATTGTGCAAATTTGCACTAAACATAATGTCTGAACATTAAGAATAAAACAAAGGGATTATTCTGTTTTTGCCAAAGTTAGAGCAACGCGTATGATCAATCAATTCTACCAGGACTACATTGTTCATGCAGTACAATACTACATGAAGAACCCTGGCAAGATACATTATCTTGATGCAGCACCAGATATTTCCCGTCCCAGGCTACATTTCAGAGACAGGTGACACAAAGGAGACACAAGTGGCACAATAAAATCAGCATATACAAGGCTCCAGCAAATAAAACAGCATGACTCAAAGAAAGAACAAATCGCAACAATCTCAGCAGAATGAGAAGTTAATATCATTTCTTACCACACGCTGGCCACTTCCATCTTCTCAATCTGGTACCGGTCATCTTCTGAGAGATCCAAAGCAAGCTACACCAAAAGGGAGGGGGAAGTAAAATGAGTGCAAGCCTCGAAAATGAAATGCAGCTATTTGCAGGGACAGGTATTCTCCCACTTCAGGACATCCAAGCTATTTGTACTCCTACCTTGACCCACGCATAAAGGGAAATGGAAGAATAAACAAGCATATGTCGCAGCAATTTCCCCTTCCAAACCGAGAAACTAAACACCCTGGTTTCTGGGCGAAATTGGCACTGAATTCGGATCAACCGTCGTATACAAAGCGATAAGATCAGACGCAGCATGACTAATTAGATTCATCACACAACACGATTCTTAGATCAGTCAAATGAATCGGCTAATCCAACCAGCTTGCTCGAATCGGAATTCACCTATTGGAATCTGTCGCTAAAATGGCCACAAGCATAGGAATCAGCTACCGTACACCACACGAAACGAAGGAGGGGAGGCGAATATCTCACGTGCTTGGCGAGGAGCTCGCGCTCCAGGTCCCCGGCGGCGAAGAAAGGGTCGTCGGGGGCCAGGCGCCGCCGCGCGGCCGCCCAGAACCCTAGCTCCGGTCCCGCCTTCGCCGCCGCCAGCTTGAGCGCTTCAGTCGGCCGGTCCTC
>LAPY01004946.1:21858-35045 GCA_000970635.1 Eragrostis tef | reverse complement strand
ACACCTTGGATACGAGCCCATACAGGAATTTTATTCAGCTTATAGTCATACACATTAGAAAAGCCATCATACTCCTGGAGTATAACAGCAGAACCACGAAAAATCCATGGTCCACCATCCATCACCCTGTTCCAATCTCCTAGGCACTGGAATTGCACCAGAAATAAGTTGGGCCCCATCACTTTGAAGGTGATCTCCTTCGCCGATGCCCATGCATTACGCATCTGCTTCAACAACGTTGCGTGACTGAACGGCTTCGTGGTACGAACCTTGAACAGAGCCATTCATCGATTATCCTTGATTAGATCTTCTAGTTCCTCCGAGAAATCAAGGTCGACTTCCTCCTCCCCATGGAGCTTCAAGTTCTCCAGTCTATCCTCAACACTTGGCTCTGATCGGAATCCCTGTCCTCTGGTGTCTCCCGCCGCCTTGGCAAAAGCTTCCGCCGTCGGACCCTCAGATGTTTCCGCCATGCAGACCCTCTACCACTTTGCAGGAGTAGAGACCGTAGATCCCATCAAGAGACGAGAGAAGAACACGTATAATCGAAGATTTTTGGTGGAAGATATTGACTCTGGGGACGCGCCGCCAGAGGAGAGTCGGGTACCCTAGGTGTCTGGTGTCTCCCGCCGCCTTGGCGAAAGCTTCCGCCGTCGGACCCTCAGATGTTTCCGCCATGCAGACCCTCTACCACTTTGCAGGAGTAGAGACCGTAGATCCCATCAAAAGACGAGAGAAGAACACGTATAATCGAAGATTTTTGGTGGAAGATATTGACTCTGGGGACGCGCCGCCAGAGGAGAGTCGGGTACCCTAGGTGCGCTAGGGGAAAATACAGTGAATCGTAACTATAGCTGATGCTTGCATGATCGATCGGTGATCGTGGAGATCAAAAACCGTGCGCTTCGACTTTAGTACCGGTTGGCATGGCAGATCTTTTGAAGGTGACCTTTACACATTAATTGCAACCAGTCACGTCTGATCCCCTCTCTCCGGAAACGAAACTGCGCCACTTCGCCGTGCACTTCGGCCGTATTGCCCGACGAGGCACGCGTTTCCGTAATCTGCATGCGGCGGTCGCTCTCACCACCGGTCTAACCCACGCCGCGATCTCAGGTTGGTCCTGAGCGGATCAAACGCATCAACATGCCATCAACCGAGAACGGCAACGCGATCTGCTCGCTCTGGTTACGCATTCGCAAGCGTTTTCTTGGGGTTTCTACTTCGGTTTAATTTCCTGTGTGTTCATGGCATCGTACATCATGCACGGACGCGTGTCATATCACGAGCAGTACATTGCAGACATCACTAACCTAACCATGTGGTTATGTCAATTTTTTTTTTTGCCGGTGATCCAGTTGCCTAACTGTAAGTGCGGTCTAACTTTCTAGGCCTAACTTGAACAATGTTCCAGAACGCTAGCAATTTGCCGGCAACAAAGCAAGGCTGCCGGCGCGTGTGTGCATCCGGGACATTTTTGTGTGGAGACAGAGTAAGCCGGGGGGGAGTCACCCAACCAGAGGACGCCACGGACTTCTTTTTGACAAGTCCATGCGTTCCCGTTCGGTAACTGCCGTACGCTTCTTTCTGCATGGTTAGACATCAAGACTGTATTTCACTCGCGTTTGGACAGGCGCGAAAGTAATGTACGAGGAGTCCCAGGACGCAAAAAGGAGAGGTTGACATGCTACATCTGCTTAGCTTTCTATCGTTCCTTCTTCTTTCTGAAGGCTACCTCGCGATCGTCCTCTGTCAGTGCAGCTTTCAAAGATATACGTACGCCGTATAATTTCACCTCTGTAAAATCATGCGACTGCTAGTAGGTTTATGTCAAGTATTTTTCACATAGGTCAGTCTGTTCATGCCATCAGGTTTCGTAAGGTGGAACATGCCAAATGTTCCAGCAAGCAACAGACTTACCCAGTACTCGATCACAAGTTATTTTCTTGGGAGGTTTGTGTGATGCTTAGGGACTTGGGGTAGCTTGTGCCACGTGTCGAACCCCCACGCCACCACGGATGAGCAAACAGGTTATGTTCATGTCTCCTTCAGCTCTACTGGAAGAATAAGATTCTACAGTTGTATAGCATCTCCTACCGTTTTCAGATTCCAGCAGAGAACGGATGAGGTAACAGCCTACTTACTAACTTTCGCAGCAGATTATGTATGCACTGGAGTGATCAAGGACAATAAGGGAAGAAAATAAGCACTATTTGGATCATCCAACATGCATGGTTGAGAGGCCGCCATCTACCAAATGGGGTACGACACCATTGAGATTATGTTGGTGTTTATCTAGTCGAACTTTGTTTTGTGGTGTTATCGATCGTAGCCTGCGTTGCTACTGGTTTATAATAAAAGGTTGTAACCTCAATGAGGTAAAGGCGATGTGATCTCATCAAGTGCCATGCATGTTTTTGAGTTTTGAACTTGCATTGGCAGCTGCCACGTCGTCATTGCTTTTCTCATCATGCGCATAGCATTCAGATCTTATACAGTTGATCAATCAGCATGTTTGCACGCGCCTTTGGGACTTTTCGTGAGAGGAAGGCTCTAGCGCGCGGTAACTTTTTTAACTGTATGCATTAGCAAAAGGTGAAAGGCGAGATCGCGTGGCTGGATTCCCTATCTGTAGCAGGCGCTGGCGCGGTGCAGAGAGCAGGAACGGAAATCCACGGCAAGTGCCATCAGAATCCCGCCTGGATTTGCAAGCCATCGAATCTTGCGCGCCATTACCAGGACACGCCGCACGATCCTGGGGCCATCGGATCTGCTTCACCTGTCCAACTCTCACGCATTCCATCTGCTCCAGCGGAAAGGCAGCGACGCCGCGCTCCATGAGGTTCAGTGCCGTTGCCGTCGATGCACTGATGCTTGTTGATGAATCGATCCGCGGCGAACCGGTCTCGCCACTGATAAACAAGAGCAGCTAATTAAGAATAAGATGCATGATGCGTGCTAATGAAAGTCTACGATTGTTCTATTTTTCCTGGATTGATGCATGTACGGGTCTCTGTTGCTTCGTCTTGAGCAGTGAGGACGGAGATTTCTCTGCTGCTTGTAGTCGTCCCTGCAACAGTGTTACGAGCTGACACAACGGGTGCAACATGAATGATACGTTAGGTACATCGAGTGTACCCTTCTTTCAGACCCATTCGAGAATAAACTTTAGTCGGCAGATAGATTGCGCCACTGATGGACCGATGCATGATGGCCTGAGATAGGAACCAGTGGATCATATAGCATGCACCCACCCACCCACCTTATTGGACACTACTAGCACGGGACCAAAGGACATGTTCGTCGTCGCCGGAGTCTCTCAGGCTACTACAACACACAACAACTGCGTGTTGTAATCATCGCGTGTATCGCAGCGGCGTGGCGCGTTCCTGTCGTCTCATCGCGTCCCGCCGGCCTGCTGGCAAGTTGGCGTCGAAACAAAACTTGTGCGAGAATGGTGAGTATGGTAGTGCATTATTCGCGCCATCAAATAATAATATCGCGCGCATGCATAGTCGTTTCATGGTTTATATATATGCATCTATATACATGCCCTAGTAGCTCAGAAAACAAAGCGGACGCGCCAACTTTTTGAAGAAATTTCTTTGCCGTGCATGGTGGACGGAAGACGTGTCAGCGTAAAGAGGGAGACAAGCGTACGCCCTCGCGGCGCAGAACGGAGAATCAGCAGATAGATAATGCGTAGTACGTGCGGTGACACTCGACCTAGAAAACGTACTCGAATTAGGCAGGCCTGCCGCGCTGTGCCGGCGACGTGCCCGGCGGAGCGCTAACCGCGGAATACATTACGATTTCCGCGACGCCGTTCCGTACGTACCTGCCCAGATACGATTGTATACTACCAAAAGCGTACCACTCACCCGCTTGTCACCTCCCCCCTTTCTATCCTCCGGGACCTTAGTATAGCTCTCGCAACAAAAGCGCTCCTCCTAGAAAGGCGCCACACGCCCAAGTTGCTCGGTGACTGCCTAGCTGCTCTCTCATGATATCACTTCACGTTCTGTTCATGTAGCGTCGTCCCGGCCTGTACATGTAGCCGCCGATCCGTCGCCCCGGCCAATGGGGCGCGCGGGAAATGCATCTCCGGGGTTTGTTCGTTCCGACGCGAAAGGCTACCCGGGTCTCGGCGACCGGCCGAAAGCTCGGCGAGACGAGGGCTACTAGATATTAGCCGGTGTCTTTGCCTGCGCCGGAGCCGGACGCACATGCGGATGCCAAAAATGGCGGTGCCCTAGGCTTTCGAGGGTAGTGGGCGAGCAGGTGACCCCAAAGGCCGCGATCCCGCAGAGATCGTGCCGGCCCGCGGCGTACTGCTGTCTGCCTGGACGTGTCAACCCGGGGTTGGGCACGGCCCTCCGCCGTCCGATCAGGTTGGAGAGCAAGGCTGCTCTTGCTGCTGCCCTTCCTCGTGCCGATTGACGCACGTACGAACGTGGCCGTTCTGGGCAGACGGAGAGAGGTCCAAAGCTTTTCTGATTTTTTTTGTTATTTATATTAGTAAAGAGCAGCTGAGAGAGAGAGATTAGTGAGCCAGTTGGAAATCTTAGTGGAAAGGCAGACAGGAAAGGACCCGTCGATCCAATGATTGATGGGATCATCGATCTCGATCTCTGCCTCTTTGGCTCGGGCTTTCGCTGATCGACCGACCTTAATAATCCAAAAGGTGCCAAAAGTCGATCGTGGAGCGCGGACAATGACGGGGAACGGTGCTCGTGCACTGCCTAATCCTTCGTCAGGAAGAAACAAAAACTTCCCAAACCGGCATCACACAGGGTGCACTAGTGGCCGATGAGTGCATGGCAGTGCTGTTGACGTTATATATATACTTGCTCTTTTTCCTGTAATAATCATTCCGGTTATATATTAGCTTTCCCTAAGTTTTTGTACTTTAGCTTTATTCCTGTGTCTTCTATTCGCCACTAAAGCAAAGCACCTGTTTCCAACTTGGGCGAAACAAGGTGAGGATGAAATCCGGAGGAATCACCACACAAGTGGTATGAGCAGGAGCTACATAACAGATAAGGTTGCATTCCCTCTAAAGCAAAAAAGATTGCACATAATATATTCTCTATTTCAAGATACTGTTCTATATATACAACAATAGCAATCAATGAATTGCACAACCCTGAAAAGAATCATAAAACCAGCACATAAATAAACAAAACTGGAACCTGAATACAGGCGGGCTCAACAAATTACATGTCGACCTATGACTGTGCCATCTTAACCACAGTACAAAGCTACAATGCAAGCATAGCTCTCCGACAAAAAAAATATCTATGCTCGCCAACCTGACACCATTTTGCTCGCTCACGCCAACTTCTTCAGAAAAATGGCAGTTGTTCAAAAACCAAACCAATACAGAACAAAAAATGAAGAAAAATGACTTCTCAGAGGTCATCTTTTGCTTGCAAATGCTGCCAATGCGTTCGCATGAGCAGGTGGCAAAGCACTCAGTATAGGCTGCATTTGCTGACCGTAAACGGATACCAAATGAGAAACTGCCTTGCCAATATTTGTTTTGACTTCGTCACTCTCATCTGGGGAGACTACCACTTGGGCAAAGACATGAATCACATCAGGCACAAGAGGAAGTATCTGCGACAAAAAAGAAGTTAGGTTTCCCCACAAATACAGAACAATATCGAACATCCAGAACAAGAATCACCTGGGGATGTGATGACAACAACAAATTGCAGATGCAACTATAGACAGTCATTGATTCTTCATGATCTTCTTTCAGTGGCAAAGCTTTGATAAACACTGGAAGAACCTGTCAGATTACCAAGAATTTATTACCCTCTCAAATCTGCAACCTGAACTGAAGTTGTCCAAACATACTAAGTACAACGTGGTGCCAACCTGGTTGAGAGGAACTGACTGAGGCTGAAACATGATCATCCTAGCAATAGCACCAGCAGCATTATCTCGTACTGCATCATCTGATTCAGAGTTACTAAACAAAGGATGCAGAGCACGAAGTATGTCCCCATAATACCTGCATAGAGATGAACCACAACTGGTGAGGAAATGAATTCATTCACAGGATGCAAAGCTATTCTTCAAGTTCTCCTGAAGTCCAATTACGTAATCTGTGATATTGTGGTAATTCATGTATATAAAATGGAGTGGCACAAAAAATATTTCCTATTCTTAGATTCCCTCATTGAACAATTGGATATTATGAAAGCATTAGCATTAACTAGGAACCCTGTTAAACTTCATCTACACGCTCCAGACTACTGACGGAGGAAAAACTACTTTGTTCTTTCGATGTTTTTGAGCAACTTTAGAAGACCATCGGATCCATTGTTTCATAGTAAAATTGGCAGGGTCCAGTGAAGAACCCACTTAATACAATCTATGAGTCTTGTTGTCTATTCAAATACAACATCAAATGTTAATCACTGGAAGTCACTAATGGTTCTTTAATTCCCAAACAATAGAAAATATAATGCACTCCATCTTCTCTCCTTGTTAATGCATATTACTCTTAAACAAAGAATATTGAATGACTGTAGTGAAATGCATTAACATAGACTATTTCACTATTCATAGAATATTCTTGTTTAAGAGCCAAGAGTACATCTTAAACAAGAATATTTCTTAAACCAGGAAACATAGCGCAGGCATAAGGCATAAGATATGAAATGACTGTTCTAATATTATACATACTTTAGTGCTGCAGCACCTCCATTCTTGCATATCTCACCGGCACAGAAAGCAGCATTTCTCCTATTAGTAGCATCGGATGATGCAAGCTCTTTCAACACCAAAGGCATTATCCTCTGAGGAAAATTCAAATATGAGGACGCGTGATGTGGTATGAAGTTTTGTGTTTTTTAAGAAATTCTAGAAACTTACATCAACATAAGCAGATATTGGAGCACCCATTTCCTGAGCGACCTCAGCTAAGGTTGCAACAACCATAGTCTTATCTTGGGGAGGATGGGGAGATTTCTGCATATATCCAAGGAAGTGTTTCAAACTCCAGAAACAAAGACACAAGACTACCATATGCTCCACAAAGTTACTTTTGGAACAGCATCAATTAATCAATTTATGAGAAACAAATGGGAATGTGGAGCATGCGCACATAGAGAAAGGGGAGAGTGACATACAGCAAATTTCATCAAGGGGTCAAACAATTTTGCAAAGATAGGATCAAAATAAGATCCCATCACTTTTGCAAAAGCAGGCAAAAGATCTGAAACTGCATCCATGAGGACTTCATCATGGTCAATATCACCATCATCTTCACCATCTGACTCTACTTGCTGACAGCTTGATTCTTGACGCAAAAGAACTAGCGTTGCCTCAGCAAGCCTGGCTATGTCTGTTAAAAAAAAAGCATAAGAAGATAGTTTTAACAACACGACCTAGTATTTTGAGACCACCAAATACTGAACTGGTGCAGCTTACAAGGTTCAATTGCAGTGAAACCACAATCCTTCACAATGTCTGATAGACTCATGCAAGCTTGTGCAACTACTTCTTTATCATCATCCTCAGTCATGGTCTTGGTGTAAATGTTCATAACAGTATCTGAAATAAGAAATGTGCAGCATTGTCATTTGATATCACTCATGATAAGACAAATGGACTTAAAATACAGCATGTAATATCCAGCATTTACCAAGGACCTCCTTCTGTTTCTCTAGGACATCCTGCATAAAACCCCAAAAAAAAAACATCAGAATTTGACAGAGGAAGTAGCATGAGTAAAAGCACAACAGAATACTCACAGCATGTGTAGGAGGTATTTCCTTAACTGCAGTTAGGATATCTGCAAGAAGGGATAAATTGTAACTACTAATAAAACCATTCCCTTAAAAAAAACTACTAATAAAACCACAAGATCATGGAACAATTCTAAACAGTATAGATTATATAATCTAAACTGAGGTTTTATATAGTACATCACTTAAAGGCACACAACATTTAAGTGGATGACATATCTTTCTATTACTATATAAGCAGACAAAAGCAGAAAAGAGATTTACGTTTCAACGAAATGATTGCCTGGAGCCTGAGATCTTCGTGAAAATACCCACTGTGCCGGATTAAAATCTTCAGTGACTCCTCTAGGTACCTAGTGTCAGTTAAGGAAATTCAGAAAGGTGAGACCAATAACATGATCATCATCTCAGCATTTTTTAAGGATACGGAGCATAGGCACTCTTTGTGTGAAGTGCGAAAAATCCAATAGCCTGTGTTGCAGCAGCTTTCTCGTCCAATACTCCAGTCCTCACACTGATATTTCTAACTCTTGGCTCGTCATTGACATCATCATCAGAGGAAACACCACCAAAACCATTGTCAACACTATCAGCATCATCAATGTCTACAGCAGAGCCATCATCCAAGTTGCAGGACGAAAATACAAGAGGTACAACATGAGGGAGATACTGCAAACAAACGCACTTCAATAAATATAAGTATCAATCATAACTGAACAAAAATTGTAGGCCCCTTGTTACCTGTGTAAAACTGTCACCCAAAATCTCTGCCACATTGCTAAAAAAACCATTAGTATATTCTCTAAGTTCGCTGTAATCCAGTCCAAAACCCTGCACGTTCAAAGAGCATAATGAGTTGCACTGAACACTATCAAAACATGTGAACTCCGAAAACACTGGAACTAAGACTCACAGAAATAGCAGCCTCAATAAAAGGAGGCAATATCGCTTCAATTCGTGCTCTGCCAACTGCCATAGCTACTATCCCAACAACCTCAGTAGCCCTAGCTCGTGCACACAAATCTTCATCGTTAGTGAGCACCATAAAACCTTTCATCATTTCCAGAACCTTCTCTGCGTATGGCGTAAAAGCCTGCTCTGCAGCAGCTGCCACTGAGCCAATTGCAGACTGCAGAAAATATTACCATTGCCAAAACAAAGTTTACCTTAGGCAAAAAAAAAGAAAGTCCTAATCATCTATCAAATAAAGCTTATTTAATATTATATTATTTATTACTACACAAACCATGCATGTCTCTTGCAGGTTCCGGGGGCTGCTTTGCAAAGACATAACTAATCTGCATATCAATGGATCAAGATATGGTAGGATATCTTCACCCATGTCCTCACAGAATGCTGCAAGAGCATAATATGATTTCTCCTGCAAGAACAAATGCATTATATATTTAGATTTTCAAATTTATCATCAAAATTAAACTATTAGGGAAAGGATTTCTGCCATTACGGTTAGACAGTTATGATCTGCATTTGACTCCATACCTTAACTTCATCTGATGGGTCTTCAAGTGCATTTAGGATGCATGGAAGTACACTTGCGTAGTGAGATAATATTTCTGGCTGCAGGTGTTCGGCAAACTGACCAAGTGCAAAAGACGCGGCACCTCTAACCATTTGCTCTTGATCCTTCAAAGCCTCCAGTACAATTTTCAGACAATCCTCCAACTTATCTTTCAAATGTTCACAGCAACCCTCCGAGATAACACCGAGTGATGTAACAGCAGCCTCACGATACTTTGGATTACTGTGATGAAAGCTCACAGAAGCGAACTCAAGAACTGGTCCAATAACATGTCTTGGTAAGTTCATAGCCCGATCAGAATCCTCATCTTCGTTAGCTGTTTCTGTAAGCAAGGGGCACATAACTTGTAGAATAGGTACAATAAGCTTGTGCTTCTTCAAGAAAGATGCTTTAAATTTTACAAGCCATGAAATTATTTGGATAGCCTGAAATAGTATAGTAGATGATGCAAATTAGTAATATCTAAAGATAAATAGATTGATATTAAAGGATGCTGATGGCAGACCAAACCTGTTGCCTAATATTTATTTCCAGATCTTGATTTGCACAAACTTCCAGAGAGAATTGAACAATCGATCTCACAGAGTCACCAAGAAGCGGTGCAGGAGACTCAATTAGTTCATCAAATATTTCAAAGGCGATAGAAGCAATGTCTTCCTCACCATTAGCAAGACACTGCCTCGACACATTCAAAATACTGGGAACAAAGTCCCGAAACATTTTTACCTACAAAGCGCAACCACACATAAATGCAGAATCAGCCAATGTCAATGTGTGAAACGGTATATTCTGCAATGTCAAACATGAAATCAAATTGCACAAATGTAAACTAATGATGGACAGATGGAGCATATAAAAAGTGCTTAGACACATTAAACAAGAGCCCAAACTTAACACTAGAAACGAATAGTAACTATGCTCACGTCGTACGGACTATTTAGTGTTTCCTTACTGACACGGAAAGAATACTGTGCAGATCCGTAATAAACTAACAGAAAAAATAAATATGCAACACAAGAATATCAAGAACAGGAACTTCGCAACTCAGTGGTTTCCCTTCTCATAGCTGTATAATAATATTTTTTTATGGGACTCATTTATCTCACGGCAGAAGTTTCGTTTTGCAGATATGTTTGTTGGCATACAGAGTTGTCTAGCAATATAGATATGAGCCAAGATTAAAACATTACAGCACAATGAAGCGCACAAAATAGGGAATAGTAGAAATACAAAAGTACCACTTGATATAGACAATAAAAGAATTTAGCAAAAAACAGCATATCCAAAAGAGCATGTCACCCCCTTAGAATAATTATAAACATAGCACATTTTCAAGTCTAAAGAAACTGTTAAAAATTCAGAGCTGATAAGCTGAACTTACAATGTCACCTCCATCGTTAACATACTCTATGAAAGATCCAACAGCCCTGTTGCACAGAGAAAGAGAGGAAAAAAAAAGGTTATGAGCCAATATGATCAGACGTTATCCTTGAGCTTTTTGTTACAAAATTTAGCCATACTTTAGGGCCGCAATTCTAACTCGAGAGCTAGCCTCATCTTGTAGGCATTTCAGCAAAATAGGTTGCAAATTGTTCAGATGAGACTGAAAAGTAGTCCCAATGGTTTCAGTAAGGGAGCTGAAAAGAATCAATGCCACCTGTAAAGACAAAACATCAATTTAATAATATCATGACCCGCTAACACAAACATAGAGAAAGTAAAAGAGAAGTGAAAGGCAGGTAGAAACATCTATGGATACAAAAACAAATGACCATATGATGCCAATTTAGGTTGCCCATGTAATTAGGCGACTGTGTGACTACAATTTTTTGTCTCATTCACAAGCAGCAAAAGCAAAAATGAATATTTAAATAGAAACAGATAGGACTTCTCACAGGCAAAATAACTTCAGTAGTACAGAGTCTACAGACCATTAGTAGCTTCTAAGTGATTCCCCATCCCTTTAGCCTTTCTAAGAGACAAATGTGCACAACGCATTATGCAAGGGCTGGCAAACATGCTTCTGAAACCACACTAGGCCAGTAGGGGCTTCCCCTACTGTATTTCCCTAAAAAAATGCTTTGTATGAAAAGATAAGCCTAGATTTCAACTATTGTTATGTATTATGTAAGTTAAAAAGGTACAATAAAGAGAAGAGAAGGGCGTTGTCAATACGCTTTTATTATGTTTAGCACGTAAAGATCATACAACATAGAGAAACCAGACTCGAGTTCATTTCCCTACATATGAATAATTTAAATTTTTCTTGTGCCCCTTTTCATCTGGATTGAAAAATACCCCTTCACAACGATAAACTTACTTCTCTATGATCTTCTTGTGGACTTTGGCTGCACTGGAAAAGGAAAGGTAACAGCTCTGGCCACTCTCCTGCGGGGATAGCATACTTAGCTATAACACTCACGACATTTGCACTGGCTCGCCTTACAAGGTGACTGCATAAGAAAAAAGATAAGATCCCGAAACTTAATAGAAGCATATGTGAAGATATATTTATAAGGAATGTCAGAAAATGTGAAGGGCACAATGCTTTTTGGCAACATGTGCACCAGGCGACAAAGATTCTTGCATTATAAACATGATATCCATGAAATGGTAAAAACAAATAATTATTATGGAAGATGTTAAGTTCTGATTGGTTTAAATTGCACTAGATATGTACATTTCTTAATTTCAGCTGTTTGATTCAGTAACCGGTAACCCTGTTAGTAGTCCACACCGATAACCATGATTTTTCAGGCATTGCCTACACATCCAGGTGTATCCCTGCGTCACAGGACACCACATAGGTTTGGTTATGCTGCAATTCCTAGGTGCTATGGTGTGCCCCCAACGCCACAAAAAAAACATACCTTTAACTTTATCTGTGTGAATTTAACAATTTACAATTATTTGTTAGTCTAGGCATTCGGAGTCCAAATGTATAAGGAAAAGTTTATATTTTGCGAACTCAAATCCTAATTTTTTTTTCCCTTTTGGTGGAGACGGAACTATAAACCAACATTTGATGTTTTTTTACTTCAATTGCATTTCACATTAGGTAAGATTCACAAGGCAGTTAAGATTTAAACAGGCAAAACAGGAATATATTGTCTGGACTGTTTATGAGATACCAGATACTTCCTGGTGAATATCTAGTTCCCAAATGAAATAGCAATAATTTTTTTTATGTTTCGAATGAAAGTTAACCATAGAGGAGGGTTACAAGCTATTGAACCAGTCCTGATAGGTTTTCATCATGCAGAAAGATTAACACTTGTTGGGTATGAGTTGTAACAAGAATGGGAATTGCGAGTTATAACACTTTCTATAGCCCAATGCACTATCTAGCCAGTCCATTTAACAAAGCAAAACCTATATCAATCAACTCTTTGAGCACTAGAATTGAGTTCAGTTCGTTTAGAATAATGTTGGCATGATGAGAATTAGATATTTAATAACCATCAGCAGAATATATACTGGAATTTCACATCCAAAATTGAGTAATGGGCTTCCGAACGACGCACAAGCAGAACGCCAACCCAATTGGCTTATAAAACTATGGGCAATTGTTGTCAATCAAAACATTATCTCAAATTGCCAGCCCAAACAGGAAGGTTCACTGCAGTTCTTCGACAACAGCTAAATTATGCAAGCAGATAGGACGCCAGAGCAATTGGGGAAAGGAGGTAAAGGAAGGACCTGTGGTCCAGGGTGATGGAGTCGATGAGCGCTTCCTTTAGGGATGCCTTGGCGTGTGGGGGAAGCTTGGGCCAGTGGGAGGTGATCTTCTTCCGGAGGAGCACGGCGGCGAGCTGTCGGACGTTGGGGGTCTTGGCCGTGCGGAGGTGGTGGACGAGCGCGGGCACCACCTGAGGGTCGCGCGCCAG
>LAPY01004946.1:0-14212 GCA_000970635.1 Eragrostis tef | reverse complement strand
ATTCGGCGGCGCTGCCGTTCAGGAAGCTCTTGTCGTCGGACTTCGACCCACGGGAGAAGGTGTGGACGCGGTTCCCGCCGGAGGGGTCCAAGCTCACGCCGCCGCACCACTCCGTCGATTTCCGGTGGAAGGACTACTGCCCCGCAGTATTCAGGTGCCATGTTGCTCTGCGCCTCTGCTTGTCATGAACTCAATCGTTTGGAGGAGAGCTGCAATTGTTCTGTGCGCCTGGATGCGTTACCTGACTGCTGAGTGATGCCACTGCCAGGCACCTGAGGAAGCTGTTCGGGGTGGATCCTGCGGACTACATGCTCGCCATCTGCGGGAACGAGACGCTCCGGGAGCTGGCATCCCCGGGCAAGAGCGGGAGCTGCTTCTTCGTAACGCAGGATGATCGATTCATGATCAAGACCGTGAAGAAGGCCGAAGTGAAGGTCAGTCAGTGATACTCTGATCTCAAGATCTCGTAGGCTCAATGCCTTCATTCGTCAACTCCTCACATACTACTTGCTTGTCAGTTCCATTTTTCTTCTACCACTTGGATCAATTTTACTTCTGTGCCTGAAAAATCAGAATAAGACCTTTTGCCATCTTCTTTGTAATACACACGAATTTTGACAGGTGCATTGAGACCTGCTTACCCAAAATCTTGGCTTGCAGGTTCTAATTAGGATGCTGCGGGGCTACTATGAACACGTTTGTAGACACAAATCCACTTTATTGACAAGGTTTTACGGCACACATTGCATTAAGCAAGCTGGCTGCCCCAAGGTGAGTAACAGCCACTTCAGTTTTGAGAACCTTTACCCGTGCACTATACTACTTAGAGTAAGGAAGTGGTATAAGTCTCATCTGACCATTCATTCTCGTGGGTATTATTGTAACTCTTTTAGTGGTCAATTTTATTACGAAAACCCACCGCGGCGTATAATTGTCAGATCGATTGAATCGTTATGGGAAAAGAAACAGAAGGATCCATAGAGCGGCAGGCCGCTGCCGGAGGACGCACACGCGGCAGGCCGCCGTGAGGGACGCGCGCGTCTTCCATCGGCTCCTCACCGGCGATTTCACCCTTCATCTTCCTCGTTGCCGGTGCTGTCACCTCTGGACCGCTATGTCCATGGCAACGAAGATCTATCAAACAGTACAATTGGGGCGAGCTACACGAGTGCCGCCGTCACCAACCGCCAGAACGAGCTACACGGGCTCTGCTGCTGCTGATCGCCATGCCGCCGCAACTGACCGCAGGGGCAGGCAAGACCAAACACCGCAGCTGGCTACTGGAGCGAGTTGGATCCTGAACTTTAGCAATTCCGTTGCTCAAACTCAAATTCTCAAGCCTATTCCGGCATCAATTTTTTTTTTGTTTCGATCTGATTTCCATCTAAGCAATTCCGTTGCTATCCAAACGACATAATCGAATTGGAGTCCCCTTTCCATTGCCACACGGATTTGGTTTTCAGCTGCCATTATCTTTTTTCCATTCATACCCCTTCCTAAAATATACTACTTTAAAATATTACCATACCATGAGGACTGTTAAGTAGTATGAAGGGATCTGGACGGTTGGATAGAAGAAAATAGACAGCCCATATTCATTACGGTGCACCGTAAAGGTTCTCTCAGTTTTTTGGTTGTATTTTCAAAGCAAATGTTTCTGACAGTGATATGATGTCAATGTGGACAACTAGGTCCGGTTCATTATCATGGGCAATTTTTGCCGTTCAGAGTATAAGATCCATAGACGATTTGATCTGAAAGGTTCCTCGCATGGTCGGACTATCGACAAAACAGAAGAGAAGATTGATGAAACCACTACTCTTAAGGACCTCGACCTGGACTATACATTCCACTTGCAGAGATTTTGGTACGAGGAGCTTATGATGTGAGTTGCTCATCGCACTAACTTACATTCATGGGCTACAATTTTTAGGAAAAGCTATTAGATTGATCCTAAGTTGACTTTTGTACCGTAACAGGCAAATTCAGATGGACTGCACATTCTTAGAGACACAAGGAATTATGGATTACAGCCTGTTGTTAGGAGTTCACTTTCGAAATGATTTCTCAGTGTCTAAGCTAGGTGTATCTCAATATATTGGATTGCCAAGTAAGTATCATGGATGCCGGTTATGTTCAAAATAATCTTCTAATTATGCAATGCACGTATTTTCCTCGTAAGCTGATAGTCCACTGGTTTTGATCTGGCCTTGATGATTTACCTTATTAGAATCCACGGGCAAAAGAAAATCGTTTGAAGGTGGCTGTGATGTTTGTGAGCTTTGCTTTATGGAATCTGGACCCAAGGACAAAGATTTCATTATTGACTCTCGGTAACTTATTACTTTCATGCTCTCTTTGAATGCCTTTGGCACCTAATGTGAACTGTTTTGAATATGAAAATTACTCTTTTGGAACTGGTCATAATAAAGCTCGAAGCCCAGTATCGATCAATCTCTATATCATTAGTGTAACCATTGATATTTTACTGAAATAATGATTTATTATTTCCCCTTTCATTCATGTACAGCAGCACTTCAGTTCAGAACTTGTCAAAGTATTTGCAAAATTTCATTATTAACGCAGCAGTTGCTTCGTTGACTCTTTGGCGTAGCACAACTGGAATTTTCGGTTCTCAAACTTGACAAGTAGTTTATTCGTCTACTTTAGTTCAGACATGTATAATGCCCCTCTCCACTATGGTAAAGTGCTGAAATTTTACGTTGTGTTTTTTCAGTAAGGTAAATTTATGTTTTAATCATGATCCCTACTTTGTTGCTCCCTTTGTAGCCAACAAACAAGGAGCATCCTGGGGTCATGTCTGTTTGTTTAAGTCAAACGTTTATAAAGGAACTATTAAGATACCTTTAACCCTTTTGCGCTAAATATATTCCAGACTTTCGCTATTGCATTCCGTGATCCTGTTGAATCTTTTCTATTGTTCTAATCCATTCTCTGCCTGCTCATATCAGGAAACCATTGATCCAGTTAGGTATGAACATGCCCGCCCAGGCAGAGCGCAGAACAAAGAAAATACTAGACAAGTTTCTGCTAAATGAAAGGCACTTGTTCATAACCACGCCAAGTGGAGGATTGTGCGATGTCTACCTCTTCTTTGGAATAATTGACATTCTTCAAGACTACGACATAACTAAGAAGCTTGAGCATGCTTACAAGTCCTTCCAAGTCAACCCTGGGTGCATTTCTGCTGTTGACCCAAAGCTATACTCAAGAAGGTTTCAGGACTTTATTCGAAGAGTATTCATCAGAGAGCAGTAGGAAAATTCAAAATTGCATAGGGTTAACTGGTGGCTGCTCCACTGACTTTTTTACATCATGAGATCCATTCGTGAAGCCTTCGGCATGATCGAATCACCGATCCCGAGCGTGCCCTGTAACAGTGGAAATGATGGTTGGTTTACCATGGGCACAGTTTCTGAATAATTGGAGTCAAGGAGCTCTGCCGACACGCATGCTAATGCTGAAAGGACGTGAGCTAAACTATAGAGCTCCGCTTTTGAAGACTTGTAAAATGTAAGTGCCGAGTCCATGATTGCAGAGCACATCGCAAACCTTCCTGAGTTCCTGTTATTTATTCTTTTTGTACTCGCATCTACCAAGCATGTCAAGTATTTTTGCAACTTGGGATGCTTGATGAACATGATCTTGGCCAAGTGGGAATCAGACACATTGTACAATGTACATGTACATATCTTCATGTAGTACTGCTATACACTAGATGGACTTGGGAGCTGATGCAAGTTTTAAAAGGAATTGGAATGAATATTGTCTTCACTCTTCAGTGAGTATTTGCTGGTTGCCGCTTGCTTTTTGGCTTGCGGAGGCCACCGTCCAGATCTCTTCGTGCCAGTCTGTTTCGATGAATTCTTCAGGGGATGTCAGGTTCTTTGTTGCCTTCTTTGCAAGCATTTGCAGCTGCTTGCGCCTGTTCTGACCGAAATCGAGACTGATGAGAGGGCTGAGACGCAGTGCGGTGCCACTTGCACTACTTCCACTGGCGCTGTGAACTGAAGAAAGATAAAGGGGAAAAGTGGAGGAGGAGACAGGCATCAAAAGGAGCGAAAGCAGGTGCAGGGAGATGCTGCGACAGATCTGGTCTGCTTCTGTGACTCATGTCTAGTGAGAGTGATGCATTTTTCTTCAGTCCTCTCGCTGTTGCATGGCCTTTCCTCCTCGACTTTGCTTTGTCCCACGCCAAGGCTCGCCAAGGGCCAAGGCTAGTCCATTTCTTCTTCTCCCGCTTTTGTCATGCTTTGCTGTGCTTGGATCTACCATGACTGGGCAGCCTTCGCCGTGACTGGGGCAGCAGACCAGGTGGCCAGAATTCACTTTGAAGGTCAGGATGATGCATGCCACGTACTTTAACACATGACGCATCCTATCCCATTCCCATGGTCGTGCTACTCTATGCAGATAAATGTTCGTTAATTTGCTATAGCGTCATTTGTGTGTGGTGACATTGTGTTTGCCAAGTAAGCTGAGAAATTCATTTTGTTATTTTTTGGGGCATACTTGTTTCAAGGAATGAAGGGAGACTTTTTATCAAATCGTTGATTTGATGTGCTGTACTCACTAGTCAAAAGAGTTTAATTCGTGTGTTGTGCTCACTAGTCAAAAGAGTATAACTCGCATATCAAGGGTTCAATCTCCTTTTACACCAAAAGGTTGTTCTCCGTTTTTAGGTGTTCTGACACTGGCACACCAGTTGAAACATGAGGAGAATCGGAATGCAAGAATTTGCTTGATAGAACTATTTTCATGTCATTGTGTTCCATAATTCCATTGCTGGCCAGAACATCCTAGATATCTCAGGGTGTGTCCAACCTCTAGACTTTGCTCATATAAGCCCTCCAAAATGGCAAAGATATATTGTAGTATAAGTTAAGAAGTTTAACTAAAAACTCCGGCGCATCAATTAACTAAAAAAAATACAATCTTCTACGGACCTTGGAGCCGGTAGGAGTAATTATAAGAGGCGTCTCTTAAAACCCAAACAAATAATCATCTTGTGACTATACATTTTGCTTAGCACAAGTGCAGATTTTCAAAAGCTATAGCGCATTATCACATATCTTTAAGTGAACTTTTATGTTAAAGTACATGTGAATTGCTCTTATTTTTCCATCAATTTATAGTATTTTGGACTAGCTAGTTAATGCAGGACAAATGTATTGAGTTTGAAACCTAAGGAGGCAAGTCGATAGGTGAGGTGTCAAGTTTGAAACCTAACCCATATTTGCAGATAGAGAAGACTAATACATGTTTAAGTTTTGATTCTTATGTTGGCAACTTAGCATGGTTTTCATAGAATGTAATTAATCCGTATATTAAAATATATACTACAAAATTAACAACTTTGCCGCTATTGTATATTATGTGGCTTGGAATGTGATGTCACGGTTAGATAGAATCAGAACTGAAAGTACTAAAATATCGATGTTGAAATTGTCAAAAGAAAACTAAGTACAATAGTACACTTTATTATACACAAAAACATAAAAAACATTTTTTAGACTAGAAAAAAAAAACAATTCAACCAACTCGACCCAAGCCAGTACGCGACTCGACCCCCGACCCCTGGACTCGGGTCTAGCTGTGACGCCTCCCCTAAACCCATCGTGCGCCGCCGTCTTCCTCCTCAGCCCCCCGCAGGTGGCGGCGCCCAGCGCCGCCTCCTCTCCATCCCCAAGGAGGGCGAGCGTATCATCGCGCCGACGCGCCGCCCCGACGGCACGCTCCGAAAGGCCATCCGCATCCGCGCCGGCTACGTTCCCCAGGAGGAGGTCGCCATATACCAGTCCAAGGGCGCCCAAGTAAGTCCTCGTACCCCGAGCTTCCTCTCTAGCACCATCCAGTACCGCATAGCTTTTATCGGGGTTGTTGCTTGTCCCGTGCTCGGCGCAGATGAGGAAGTCAGGACCCGACGTGCCGCCAGGGTACGACCCGTCCCTCGCGGCCGATGCCAAGCCCAAGACGAAGGCGGCCAAGCGGAACGAGCGGCGCAAGGAGAAACGGCAGCAGGTAGGGCTTCCTATATGATGCTCCCCCTTGAATGCCATGGATGTCAGGGGAACCGTTGAACTTGATTGAATTGGCTTATTCAGAGGTAGCATTCCTTGTTTCTGCTTAGTTCTCCAACAGATAACTCATTAATGGGGTTGGCCATGTGATTGAGGGAGGCATAGACCTTGTTTGGTGTATTGCTAAGTCATACTCTGTAGTTTGTACTTAGACAATGACATCATTGCTAAGATAATTATTTGCCTGCAACTAGTCTGAGCTAGCTTGTAAGAAATGAATGGATGAGAAGCAACATAATTGGATATTGATCATCTGTCGAGATACATTTTCTCTGATGGTAATATCTAATTACACTAGGTCAGTTACTTTTGATAGCTTAGATGTGGAAATATGCCACATGTAATTATCCTAACATGATTACATAAGGCCATTGTTGGTGCACTGACATCTTTCAGTTATCACTCATGTTGCACCTTACTTTTGATTGCTATTCATGTTGTATGCTTGCTGCAAAGCCTTGCTTGTCTGTGAAACAAATGTGGTGGCAACTTCTGGAACCTTTTTGCATGTAGGATTTCATTTTTGCATAAGGATATGCAAAAACTGGCAGAACATGTTTTGCTATCTCACATTCCTGTTTCTTTAGACATAATGTTGTCTCCCCACTTGGTCCATCTTGTCATCCCAATCATGAGGTAGCACCCATATGAATTAGTGATTTTTGTGGTAACAGCTTATATCATTATACCTTTGTATTCACTTTATTGTGGTGCTCAAGCAATGTTGCTTCAGCGCTTCATGTACTAGGAGCCCTGGGAGCAGTTCTTGTAATGTCGTCAACTCCCATAATTGTTTGTGCTGCACTGCAGACATCCACATGATCAACATTTGTTTTATTGCACTCTTTTAGTCACGCTTCTTGCTTCCATTGTGAATTTACTTTCTGTCTTGGTGTACTTACATGGGTTGAGAAGAAAAATGTGAGTCATGTGGCTCTCTCATTGCCTTTTTCTGACAAAATCGGGGTGATGCGACAAGTTGTAACTGACATGAGCAAGACCCTAAATTTTGTACCTAGCACAGGACCTGTTTATTCATCTGGCTGTGTTCCTAAGTTCATAATGTCTTTTAATCACTTCTGTTGGAGGTTGTTGTGTGGTTACATGGATGCGACATATCAGTTCTGTTGCGTGGTCAAGAAATAACAACCGAAACAATAGTTGATTTTTTTTTTGTGTGTGTAACAAGATGACCACTAAACTGCTCCACTGAAAACTAGTTTTTGCGTGTTCTCAAATGTTTAATACATTCCATAATGTTTTTTATTAGTCGGAACCAAAGGAATCATTTATGTTATTCATGTGCAACATATCGAATTCATACTAGAAGTTATTGGTCAATTGTTGGGTTTGTTAGCATTGCGCTGGATTTCGGTTGTTTTGCATTACAGTAATGATTGGATCTTCTTTTGTTATATTGAAGACATCTTGTCTGTTAGAAAGGTTGTATGATGTAAAGATGGATGTATTTATTAGCAGGCCACTTTGACAAGTGACAAAGGAAAGGGCTTGGATATAGAAGAGGCTGCTGCTGGAGAAACTGATAAGCAGAGGAATTCAGTGGACAGTGTAACAAAGCAGATAGGTGGCATAGCTATTTCTGATTCACCTATTACAGCAACGCCCTCTACAAATGCTACTGACAATTCACAAACGGAGTCATCCGCTCCAGACATAGACAAGAAAATTCGAGCACTGAAGAAGAAGGTTATCCTCCCTCTTACTCTCTCTAAATGTGTCTGTGCCTCTTTTATTGAGAAAACTAGAGAGGAGGAATTAGAGTTGCTAGTCTAGTTCCAAACATATGTTCATACACTTTCCTTTTATTCTGGGGCTCTCGGTGCAGTGGTAAAGTCGCTGGCTTGGAAGCTCCCACCCAGGGTTCAATTCCTGGGTGCTGCATAATTTGTGGAAAAAAAAAATCCACTCGCTGTGTCCCATTTACTCGGTTGAATCCGACCTATGGTGGGCGGGCCCTCATGTATGGGGTGGGCTCAAAGCATGAGTTAAGGCCCGAACCATAGGGGGCGGCTCCTTGAGGATGGGACCGGGGTTCGTGGATTTTCTCGACCGGAGAAGGTTGAGCTTCTCTATCAAAAGAAAGCCGTGGGGGCGGTCTTACCCCCACCGGTCGAGTTTTTTTTCTGGGTCTTGGGCTGGTAGGTTCTTCTCCTATTGTAAAGTTCAATTGAGTTTTGTATTGTTTCTGGTAAACTTCAAGTAAGTATTACTTATATTCATATTTAGAAATGATAGTGGAATAATGTGTAATCAGCATCCTGAACTGTCCATTATGTTAACTCATTGGGAACTTGCCTTTCCTGAAGCTTCTGGTTTTGTTCGTGCTAGTTGCCAAAAATCTAATAACATCCACTATCGATTCTTTCTTTTCTTTTGTTTACTGGCTTACTGCATTTAAGGTATTATGTCCATGTTTCAAACTTAGCCTAGTAGATTCTGGCGGCGAATATTTTAGGTTCACGTTTTGTATATCGCATATATCTTGTATTCAATTGATTTAGTATATTCTGTGTGTTCTTTTAGAAAATCCTTTGGTTTCTTTTTTTTGTAAAAAAATGACTGATGGTATGCAAAGTTGAAGAAATCTGATGTGTGTGTTAGCATGCTGACACTTAGGAACCAATCAGGATGAGGTTTGATTTGGATAAATTTTCTTGTCTTTTTACAGATACGCTTAGCTGAAGCACAACTGCAAGGTGATCCCGAGAAATCAAAACCTGAGACGTTGGAAAAGATGAAAAAGATTGAAGGGTGGCATGAAGAGCTGAAGCTTTTGGAGGACAAGAGGGCCTTTGCGGCTTCCTAGAGATTGTCGAATTCGGCTCTGATGTAGAGTAGAGCCATCGCTACCAAATCATCACCATGGTGTTGTGCTGATCCAAGGCCCAAGTAATCACCATAGGCTCCTCCAAACAATCAATCATGTGGGTTTATGCAGAACGGTTGAAGTTTTTCACCACACGTTTGTCCCGTGTTCGCCAGCGAGTTTTGAGATTTGTGTCCCAAGATCATTTGTCAGAGACCACACAATGAGATGCCACAACCAATTATTGTGAAAGTGTGGCTGTACCTTCGGTGTATTATGCCAATACTGGGGATTAATTGACACTGGATTAAAATTTTCTTTTTCTCCCCTGCTTATAAAATGCAATCTCTCTGCATTACCTCTCTTATTTGCATATCCAGTATTTCGTGACAGGCCGCCATTTCTTCTTGCAACTGATTGAAGATGAAAAGACTGCCGGACAGCTGATATTCTCGTCCGTCCTTGGGGTTCCATCTTCAGTTTTCGCACGCTATTGTCACAATTTAGTCAGCACCACAAGACGATCCTGCACAGTAAGATGTTACAAAAATGTAAAGCTACAAAAAATATATGTAACTCTTGGTGTTGGTGGCAAAATTTGAACTATTTTGACACCTGGTGGCGGAGAACTACAACTTTCACCCCAAGCACGATAAACACTCAATTTTGTAATCTTTTTGAAGCACGTGGACAAATAGTTAATACTCTCTTCGTTTTCAAATATTTTGACACCACTGAATTTTTTATTTGTTTGACTATTCATTTTTTTACAAATAATTGTGTAAATAGATAAATGTATAAATTAAGCTTAAAGTGATTTTAATGATATACCTAATGGTACTCATTTCACTCTAGATAACTGATTACTTAATATACATTCTCTGGTTGAAGTTTAAACAAAAAGTCAAACGGTATCAGCAAAAAAAAATTGCGAGGGAAACGGTATCAGTATTTAAGAACGAGATATTATCTAGGTTTTTTTTCTTAACATTAGGGCAGGGCACCAAAGTAAATGGAGAATCTCAAAATGTACATCTTTTTATTTTCTGTCTTGTTGCTCTGTCTAGAGCTTCACGACAAAAGCAGAAGAATCGTGAATCGAGAAAGCATTTTAGGGTTGAATTTTAAAACACTTCGTTTTGGCTTTACCCGCACAGGCAGGCAGCCACAGGTTAACAAACAACGCGTAGAAAGGATGCTTTTGCGATAGCGATATTAGCCTTGCGTGCCAAATGGAGAACGGCAGCCAATAGAGGAATTTTCTTGGGAGTTCCGTGCATTGAAATAAGTACTAAGAAAACATCGCCGTAAGTTTCCAGCCGTCGCACAAAAGTTAAACAACAAATGCAATTCCAAGCTTCTACTGTTGACAGTTCCTTCTTTCTTTTTTTCTTTCTTTTTTTGAGACCCAGCATATCGTGGAATCAAGACCATCACAATATTTACATCACCCGCTGATTTTACACTCACGCGCTCAAACGCACATTCATTGCTCTCTCCGGGCAGAAGAATATTAGCCAGCGGCTCAATCACGAGGGGCATTTTGCCTCAACATGTCAAAGAATCAACCAATCAAACACGACAATGACGAGAATGCTGTCGAGTGTTGACATTACTAGCTGCAGGTAAAACACCTCCTTTTCAGCCAGCTCCGCATGATTAGCGAGAACTAATATCTGCAGGTAAAATAAGCACCATGGTCAGAAGTTAGATAAACCACACACTTATAGAAGAAACAAGTGGCGCCCTAGTGAGCCACAGCCACAGCTGAGCTGCTGACCAGAGGCTTGAAATGAACATGATATGTGAAATTTTGGTGACAAAAATTGGGTTGTTTTCCAGGGAAGTGCACGTGACATGAGAAATTGCTGGGAGCAGCGTGGTGCTCAATTGAAACTGTCCGCCTTTTAGTATGAACATGAAACCAAAAGGGAAGAGGGTTGACTTACAATTCTGCCAAAACTCTATATAACTGATATCATCAGTCTATCAATTGACGCCCCGTGTAGATGAATTCGAGCGACACGATGTCCTCATAGACCGTATTGACCGCATCGACCTGTTCACAAATGGATGCTCCAACAGTTTGGATGCAGAAGGCCTGTCGTCTGGATTGGGCTTTACGCACTGCCTTATGAAATCACGGGCATCCCTTGAAAGAATACTTGGAATTGTTGGTGGTTCCCCCTTACCAATCCTATATAATGCTTGTGCCTGCAGAACAAGTTGCAAAAATGGTGATGAATATGAATCGAGTAGATTATATGGACATGAGAATTCTTAGACCAACACAGCAAGTCAAATTTGAAGTTAGTACTAAATTTCCATACCCATTCCAGATCAGGATAGGGAAGCTGACATGTCAGCATCTCTAGGACGGTGCAACCAAGACTCCATATATCAGCTGCAGGTCCATATGTCATCCTTGGATTGACAACCTGAAAATTTAGATTGATATACAATATTGATTATTACGTAGGCCTTTTTTGTCAAGTACAAGCAATGTTTTGCAACAAATAAAGATGGCACAATACAAGCAAAATCAATGAATTAGCACTTGTCTATGCCGAAATAAACTTAATTAGACTGATTACAAATCTGCATAGAGGACTAAAGCATTCTACTGCTTGCATTTCATTATAATAGAGAAATATTAATGGAGAACATGCAATGAAAACAAATCCAAGCACATTTTAGTACCACGTTATGGTGTATTGTGGCATACCTCAGGTGCCATCCAATAAACAGTTCCTTTGCATGATTTAACCGCATTGAATTTGGTAATCTGTTGCAGAATTGGTAAGGAAAAATTGTATCAGAGAAATATGGTATACGATAATTAAACTACTAAATTACTATACAGATAGCCAACTGACCTCCTTAGCAAGCCCAAAGTCTGCAAGTTTCACAGAACCATTAGCATGCACCAGTATATTTGCACATTTGATGTCTCTGCAAGATGAAATTTTGAACTTCAGTTCAGAACATATAGATATCATAAATGAAACAGTTACATACATATAAACCTGCAATACTTTTCGAACTGATGAGAAACTTTTCAGTTATTGGACATTAACTGTAGAGCATATTCATTCAGACTGATTAGCACATAGTGCCCACTCTAGCTCTAGTTATTTCGGTAATCCTGTTTGTACACTGATGCAATGGTGGAAAATAAAAAGACTCCATTATAGGAGTGTGAACTGAACTAGTCTGATTACCTATGAACAATGTTCCTTTCATGGAGGTAAATCAACCCGTGGAGAATTTGTCTTGTATATGCCGAGACATGAGTATCTCGCAGGCGGTATTTCTGATACAACGATGCAAGAGATCCTTGGGTTACTAGTTCTAGGAAGATGTAAAGTTTCGAGTCTTCCTGCAATACAGTCACAAAATTGGGTGGTCAACAGCCTAATAATCAAAACATGCATATATCAAAGAAAACAATGAATTTCTGTGAATATAGCTTATACTGTACCAACGATGTGACGAGCTGAGGTTACTTACTTTGTCTGTTATGAATTTCTGTGAATATAGCCTATAGTGTACCAACGATGTGACGAGCTGAGGTTACTTACTTTGTCTGTTCCATAATACTGTACTATATTCTCATGCTCAAACTGGCTCAGAAGTGCGATTTCCTGAAAATGTGATAACAATAGAATAGGTCAGTTTTTTTTACCAGGCTTCTTTCTTTTTAGAAAGTGGAGCATAATTCATAGTGCCTAGTTTAGTCCTCTTTAACTCCAATAGCAAAACCATAGGATCAAATCTGAGAATAATGGAAATGCACATAAATAACTCCCAAAATGTGCTAGAATATTAAACTATGTCGTGAATCAGGGAATTGCCAGAACTATGCAACAATGGGCTTCCAGTTAACAATCAATGTGGAAAAATAAATAAATACCTGTGACCAATTAAAGTTCTTAACTTCTTATACCATCAATAACAAAAATGAATGAAACTAACCTGCTCAAGCTGAAAAATACACTGCTTCGCGTTGCTCCCTTGATCATATAAGCTTACTTCTTTGACAGCAAAGAAGACACCCTCACTGTTAATGATCCAGAAACAGGAGTGTAAGAGACTTCTAACAGAAAAATGAGCTGATGGCAAATAATGAAGGTAAATCCCTGTCTCACGCATCAGCGCAGAGAACAAAGAATAAATGTTGCATTGTTTCAGGTAACCAATTCGCGTGAGTTGTCCTCCAAGCTGGAATATGCAAGGAACCCAAATAATTCAGAACATGTAAACGAGTAACGGTATGTTAACCTCGCTTCTAATTCAAACAGAATTGAGGTTCTAAGAAACAATCAACCAAGCAAGGGAAGATTATTTGCTGTTCACACTGAAATCAATTAGTGCACAATTGGGCCCATCAAAATGCCATATCCCCTGCGTGCTTGAAGATTTGGCTAGTGCAACTGGACCTAACTGGTTTCTGATTTGCTACAACTCAGGATTGCGTTTGTTGAATCATTACCACAAAAGAGAACATGATGTCTAAGTTGTAGAAGATGAAATCATGACAATAATTCAACTACTCCCTACTATACTAGGCTATATGTGGTGTATGTGTACTTTCATCAACATCTAAAAATGGAAGCAGAAGCTACTACCAGCTACAGCATCAGTTCCACAAGGCTGTACTATAACTCAGATCAATCAAGGCTTCTAGATGTACCCTACGCTAATCGATCAACCTAAATAGCTTGCTAAATTGTGTTTCCCAAGCACTAAATTGAGCCAGCATACGAGAAATTAATACATCATTTCTAGAGCACTTACTCGCTGATGCCCTCGTAGACCGTCCCGAACGAGCCGCTGCCCAGGAGCACCCCACGGTTCCACGAGCGGATCTTCCTCCGGAACCTCCCGTTCGGAGAGATGTAGAACATGGACTCGGTGGTGGTGCTACACGTCTCGTCGTCGTTCGTCGTGGACAGGGAGGACGTGCCGGTGAAATCCTCGGAAGTCTCCCCGAGATTGAGCTCCTCCAACGTCAGCGATACCGCCGCGTCTTCGTCGTCCTCGTCCTCCTCCTGGCGTCCGAAACCGCCGCCAGATCTGCTAGTTAGGGCGTGCTCCTCCTCGTCCGGCGCGAACGAGGCCAGGATATCCCAGGTGGAGCCTGCGCGGCAGACGGCCGGCATCGCCATTGAGGGCGGCGGCTTGAGCACCGGCGGCGGCCGCACGCCCTTGATTCCTCCCTCGCCGGCTACCCTCTTCACATCCAGACGCTGGGCGGGCGGCTCTGGCGGATCCACCCGCGCCC
>LAPY01004945.1:3104-13878 GCA_000970635.1 Eragrostis tef | reverse complement strand
GGACAGGACCGGCCGGTGCCCACCGGCTCTGGCGGTGGCCTTGCAGAGCCCTGTGAGCCTTGAGCTTGGAATCTGTCTGTCGGCGCTCTGTTGCAGTCTGCAGACAATCGATCAGAGAAGAGTTTGGCAGACATGCCGGACACGCAGGAGCAGCCGTGGCTGTGCCCGCGCGTGCCCCGAAAGGTTGACGTCTTGCGCGTGCGTGGGCAGGAAGGATTTGACCGACGGATCATATGCACGGCGGACGCGCGCGTGCGCTCGCCTTCGGCAGTTGGCGGCGGACAAGGCACGCGCGCGCGCGCGCTGGAGCTGTCGGGCTCGCCACGCACATGCACGGGGGCCTGAGTGACAAGTGACAAGCTATCCAACTGACTGGTGGCGGTGGCTGGATGCTCCCGGTGCGTGCGTGCTCCGTATATTGCTCTCCTGCGTATTCTTAAAAAAAAAAAGCGTGCTCCGTATATTTACTGTACCACTGTACAAGACCATACTAGAGCCGCATCAATTTCCTTTGCGCCGTCGTCGCCCATGTAACGGCCATGTTCATATGATCCGATCTGTCTGTTTCGTATTTGCAACGCTGTAAAATCAACAGTCACCACTACCACTAGACATCAAGCAGAGCTCACGGTGATTGTTTTTTAATCTCAACATGCAAGATATTATTCAAGACTCTCCAGCTACCAATACGCCAAGTAGCGGCAAGACGTGCAAGACGGGACAGGACAACTCAAAGATCCATAGCAGATACTACAACAAAATTGGTTCGAAAAAAAAAAACCAGATACAAAGAAGCTTATGCAGTTGCTTAATTAAGGTGAGGCCAAACAGCTAATATGATGACGATAAAATTTCTCTCTGCATCCAAAAAACTTTGACTGACAGGTCTGGGCGCTGTCACATCTTTCGCTACGATTGAGTATATCAGGTTGGTATGCTTGACAATATTAATCTTAAATTAAAATACAATTGGATATTAATCAACATTGCCTAGAGCAAGAGCTTTAAGGCAAGAAAGTCAATAAAGCTGACCAATAAACATTGATTAGTTAAGGGGAAAACTCACGAGCTCAGTACATGCATGCATCGTTCATATAGGAAGCAGGTCAGCTCTCCTTGGAGCTACTAAGACGCTACAAGCAAAGGGCAAAAAAAGGCACTAGCAATCGGATGAGTTTGCTCATATATATACGATCGTGTTCTTGCCTTAAATTCAGGCCAATTAACCAAACAAGCACACATTTGTGCAACAAGTTCACATTGGCTAATATATGGGGATTCACGTTAATAGGAGCCTCAAAACATGGTTTTAGATCGGCCCGAGACATCAAGCCTTTTATCAGTCGCTGAGGTTAAGATGAACATAACCAATGAATCCAAATATACTTTAAATGACTTATTATGATGAAACATTAGTCATCCAACAACAGTTAAATTAATTAATCAAGGCACTATAAGGATGTATATATTTTCCACATTTACAAAAGCAAAAGTGCTAAAAAGATATAGAACTAACTAGAACTATTCCCACTGTACTTATGAGTCAAGATTGAGCTTGGTAAACTTATAAAGAAAATACATACAAATTGATAGGAAATATATAATATATCCAACTCAAAACGGAGAAAACATACTCACATAACTTGTACAAAAAAGATTAGCCGTGGAGGAAACTTAGACAAAATTTAAGAGAACTTGGTAACTGATGTTATGATCCAATAATACGACCAAATAAAAACATAAAAAACATATTTGAAATTGCATGGACCATTGAGCAGCTTTAAAAGTAGTACAATGGTGGGACTTAGAATTCAAATATATGTCTCACGACTTAAATGAAAAATACTTGAAGACAATAGTGCTATATTATCTTTGCCATATTTGTTTCATTACAATTGCATAACACCAAGTCACCAACTATATATTTGGTTATAGAAATTATAATTGTAGTAGTATTTGTTGTGGTACTTTTAATAACTAAACAGGAGTTCAAGTCGTTTAAAAAACAATCATATATCCACATAAATGCGCAGGTCATTCAGCCATCTATATTAATATTTGGTCAAGAAAAGGTACATGTTCACTCTTAAGAGCTAGAAATTACCATGTTAATTGGAGAAAAAAAATCGCCCGCCACTGCCATTAAGACATTATCCAAAATACTCTCTACATGTTTTTATATTGCTCATGGTTGTGTATAAATTGTGTACTACTATCATGACAAAAATGACCGGTATACATAACAATAAAGTAGTGAGGCATTAAATATAAATTACTCAATACAATAGTCGAATTGTTAGTACTAGCCACATGAGCATGCCACCCATCCAATAATTATAGTCATATTTAGCAAAAAATTAATCCATCATGTTTGCTTACAAAGGCTAGATATTACCATATTACTCTGAGCACAAAAAAATACCAACCATTGTCATTAAGAAAATAATAGCCCAAAATAGTCTTTCACATTGTTTTCAAAATTACCCACCAACGCAACTATGAAGACAAATAGAACTCAATACCCTTGATATATTTGTTAAATTACCCACATTGTCATTACGAAAAAATAGTCCAAAATACTCCATATATAATTTGATAATTTTTTGCAATGTATAATTTGAAAACTATCAATTATAAAAAACAATCAATAAACTGGAACACTAATCAATGGCAATATTACCAACAAAAAAAGGATAGAACAAAAATAAATCAACAAGGTATCTAATATAATGCAATACTAATAAGAAATTTGATACTAGCTAAAAGAAGTTTTCTAGAAATGAATCAACAAGGATAAAAGTTTTCTAGAAAAGAAGTACTTCTTCAACATATCATGCAAGTGAATAAACTAGATTGTAACAATGATACCAGTGTAGTGCTAGCCATGTCCCACTTATGCTGGAGCACAAAAAAAAAACACGAAGCTCAGCTCTATCTGCTTTTCTTAGTTTGCAATCTGGTACTCTTTTTTCCATGGAAGCTGGAGGCCTAAGCTTCTTCCCTTCTTTAGCTACTGCATCAGAAACGTTCAATTAAAGGATTATACAGGAAACCATATTCAGCATGGATTAGGTAATAATATACTCCCTCCGTTTTAAATTGTTGTCACCATTTTCTTTTTTTTGCTATGTTTGACCATTCGTCTCATTTAAAAAAGTTTGAAAAATATCAAATATTTTGTTATGATTTGTTTCATCCCCAATGTAAGTTGGAACATAACATATAATTTTGCATATTTGAACAAATATTTTGAATAAGACGAACAATCAAACGTAAATAAAAAAGTCAACGGCGACAACAATTTAAAAATAGAGGGAGTATAGTACAGTTCCCCACGAGTCACAATAATCCTTATTTCTAAGTCTGGTGACAATTACATGGAAGCTTTCAGCACAGGGCGAAACATCAGTTACAAAGTAATGGAGTTACCGTGTTCATTCCCAAAAGTTTAGAAGTTGACCATATTAATTAACAGTAGAAGAAAGAGAAATTACACAACATTGCATTTTACAAGAAAATTATTCCAAAATACCCTTATATATGCTTATAATTAACCTACTACTGCCATTATAAATTTATATTACCCATAAATGTATTGTGCATGTTTATTAATTAATAAATCATCATTATTATATGTATAGTTGTATTGTTGATGCTAGTCATTTGCGCAGGCCATCCTACTAGTTCCAAACTAATCATTTGGCATGCAGGCTTCGCTAGCTACTAGTAACAAACCTTGGTGATAAATTGCATTGGGTCTTCAATCTGTTCCAGCTCAGCAGTGTCTACTGATCGCATATTTCCAAGTCGATGGCCTTGATAGCTTGGGCCCTGATCATGATTCATGAATGATGTTAGGGTTTGTAGACGCAAATCGGTACACAATAAGCAATACACAAGATAATATACTATGGAATCCCAAAAACAAAAGCTCAAACCAATATAATATCATTTATGTAAGGAAGGCGTAAGGCAATTAAAGCAAGCTACGTATTCATGGTTGAGTAGCGAAAAATTTGGCTGCCAAGGAAATTTACAGGGATAACTTTTGATAGAAGGACCTAGATAGTAAATTTCACTATTGCCGCCTCAAATTGTTGAACAACTGAAACTAGTTAGTACTCCCTCTGTTTGTTATTTGTTGTCGTTTCAGACCTCAAAAAGGAACTAGAAAAAACTTAGCTAGCCCTGTCTGGACGACAACAAATCAGAGATGGAGGGAGTAATAAATATGCAATCCTAAAGTTCAAGGACCTGCTGGTGACAATATCACCCCAATTATTTGGTGCACTTTACATAATAAAGTTCCGTTCGTTTTCAGCCCTCTAAATTTTAAACATGTCACATCAAAAAGAATCTTGTTATTTAAGAGTACTAAATAAAGTCTAATGCCTAATTAATCTATGCTTTGCTACAGTAACCATCTTCTAATCACGGATGAATTGCCCTCATTAGATTCTTTTCGCGAATTAGACTAGAGGTTCTGCAGTTAGTTTTGTAATTAAACTTTATTTAATACTCTTAAATGATAAGATTTTCTTTGATGTAACCCCTCTAAAATTTAGACCTCACGAAACAAACACACCCTAATTTGTATCTGATCGATGTTTGGGTGGAGGTTACATACTTCACGCTAGACCAAAAAAAAAAAATCATGCCTCGAGAGCTATTTCTAGGGTAGATCAACTGAGCTGCTGGGCATATTGCTAAAATTGACGAAGAAACATGAGGTTACCTTTGTAACATTCATCTATATCTGTATCCTCGAGGTCATTCAGCCGCTGCATTAGGCACGAAGGAAGCGCCTTCAAACCAGGACAAGATCGGATAGAAAGATATCTGAGAGAGAAGTATGCTCGAGGCCCGTTCGGTATGGACTCCAGCCGGTCACAGTAGAAAAGGGTGAGGCGTTCTAGGGACTGGAAGCCATCCAGTGATTTCAGCCTATAGCAATTCCTTATAGATAAGGCGGTGCAACCCATTCTCTTGTATTGATAGAGACTGGAGTTTCTCGCAAATCCAAAAACGCAACTCTGTGATGGAAGGAGAAAGATTGGGAACCCCGGGCCCGCTATTAGATGATGATGACAGATTTGGTACGGCTGTGGATGTTGTGGCCTGACTGCACGACCCTTCAATCATTGTTGAAGTTTCCTCCGTCCTTAAAACAGCATCTCCGCTCCCCAGCCTTGTATTCTGCTGCTTGCGGAGTACGACGGACGTAAGCTGATGACAGTTCGAAATAATTAATTCCCTCAGAGATGCTGGCAAGACAGGAACCTCTTTCAGAGAATCACACCAATCTAGGCTTAGATACTCCAGATGCGGCGGGAGTAGACTCAGTCCTTGCATGGATTGCTCAGAAGCTTGCATGCGCCCTGTTAGTTTCCTGCACCAATAAATCGTTAATTTCCTCAGTGATACCAAACGCTGGAACACATTTTCTGGCCAGTGCACAAGAGCATCGCACTCTGTAATATGCAAACCTTCAAGCTGCACAAAATAGTTCCATATCACCGGTGCACCTGAGTGTGGGAACAAAAAGTGGCACCCACTAAAAGCTACAACTCTTATTGGAGAGGGGGATTCAAAAATCCATTTCTCCTTGTCATCCACCATTTTAATCCAACTAGGGTCTGTCGGCAATGGTGTTTCTCCAATTGAAAACCAAAATGTGGACAATGAAGTAATATTACTTGTTGCGTGCAGGAATATTTGTTGACTGCCTCCTCCAATCCTTAATACACTGAGCCTTGGTGCTTCAGGTAGAGTACTCAACTGAGGGCATTTGTTGATGACAAGCTTTTCAAGCCATGGAAATGTCGTTACCTGCTCTTCTGGAGTTCCTTCAACTGCCACCCATCTCTGAAAGGATGGCAGTTTCTCTAATTCTAGTTCCTTCAGCGCTGGAAGTGCTGATGACCACTCAGTATTAACACCGCCTGACGACTCTGTAATCATTGACGCTCTTGGCAGGCCATCCAGCTTTCCGCACTCCCAGAGTGACAGCTTCTCAACCATAGGAAATAATGGGCCGTGCCCCTGTACCTCATTTGTGCCCCACCATGCCTCCAAATTTGGCATTCGATACAAGCCCAGATCCTTCAGTTTACTGAATGTAAAGGGAGGATCCCCACCAAACAAGAACCTTAGATTTTTCATTCCACTTATGTAAAGCACTTGTAAATCTGGCAACCGCCACAGTGGAGGTAGCTTCTCGATATTGTAGCAGTCAGAAAGAACAACCTCCACCATGTGTTGCAAAGTGTCCGTCCATGTTGGGTAAGTGCCACCACCATAGGAATATATCTTTAGACACTTGATCCCATCATGAGGCTTGAGAGCCTCCAGAACCTTATCATGATGTTGTGGATCCCTGTTAGGATTTGTCCATGATAACGTCAATTCAGTTATATTTTTCTTATTTCCAAGATTTGCTGCTTGTGCGTCTGATTCTGTCACATTTTCTAGCTGACGTACTTCTAGTTGACCACCAAGATCTAACAGCTGCAACTCTCCCACATCACTGCAACTAGAACCAGTACCTGCTACAAAGCAAGTTAACGTCCGTAGTAAAGTGAGGCATCTGAGTTCTGGTGGCATCATCTTTAACTTTGGGCAACCATGAGTGTAAAGGTGACGAAGGGCAGTCAAGTACTTCATTCCCTTTGGAAGTTGAGCAAGATTATAACATCCAGAAAGATTCAGTGTCTCTAGATGATACAGGATGCTTATATCTTCAGGAAGTGCTTTCATATCGCTTTTTGAGAGATCAAGGTACCTCAGATGATGCAGATACTTTGGTTTCAGAGATGGACATCCCTTGAATAATCTTAAAGCTCGTATGGAGTTGTATTTTGATAAATACTGCAACTCGTGATACTGGTAACCAGTACATAACAGAGTTTGGAAAGCTGGGGATCTTTTCTCTAGAAAACCATTCAATGCAATTTTCGAAAAGTCAGGTACCACAAATAAATGGCGAACAGAGTACGGAAAATCCTCACTTTTCCTTGGTTTTATTGCTATAGTAGCACATTCTTTTCCCATAGCGGACTGTGCAACATCATGCATCAGGTCATGTATCTTACAAGTAATTTTAGAGCAGTACCCATGCTTGCCACGGTCAATCATATCAGGGCTTCTATCGTCTGATTTCCTTACAGAATGGTGGGGATTTAATGGAATTTTGTTCACATCCTGAAAAAATGACCTAGATGCCAGTTCAGTAAAAATCTGTTTACCTCTGATTTCTGAACACACTCCTTGATCCTTCAGGATAAAACCATTGGCCATCCATAGTTGTATCAGCATTTCCACGTCAATCTCATAATCCTTGGGAAATAGAGCACAAAAGGAAAAGCACTGCCTCATTTGTGATGGCAAGGCATTGTAGCTCAGCTTAAGTATTGGTAAAATCCCAGTCTCCTGGTCACAGATAGTGCTCCTACTAATTACATCCTCCCATTCCTTTACACTGGGCTTGGAACGCAGTAAAGATCCCAATGCTGTAGCAGCTAACGGAGAACCAGCGCATCTCTTTGCCATATCACCAACCTTTTCAACTCGCTCATCTGTAGGACTTTCTTCTTTCGAACTGAATGCTTTTGCCCTGATAATTTGTCTTATGAACCTTTCATCCAAGAGATTGAGCTTGTAGGCTTCAGTTGTACCCATGATCTGTGCAATTGCTTCATCACGAGTTGTTGTCAGAACGGAACTACCCATGCCTCCATGCTGAAGACAGGATTTAAGCTTTTCCCACTGACTGGCATCACGGTTCCAGATGTCACAATACAAGCAGGTACCTCTTCCCACTCACCACTCTTCGGAGGCTATCCAGTGGTGATTTTTCATCTGTTATAGAACCACTCTTCGTCTCTTTGGCAGCTGCTTCGACTATACTTTTTGCTACCAAATCCACATCAAAGTTGTCAGAGACACATACCCAGAGTAGCAGCTGGAAGTGCTTCCGAATTTCAGGGTCATTGTAGACGAGCTGCGCTAAGGTTGTCTTGCCCAGCCCTCCCATGCCAATGATGGGAAGAATTGTGAGATCCGCAATGCTTCCTTGACCAAGCAAAGTACCAACCACTTTCTGCTTGTCATCAGCTCGTGACATACTGGCAATCTCCATAGGGTCAATGATGTTTGAATCAGTCTGCCTCCACTTCATGGAAAGTTGTTGTTGCGGTCGGAATTTGAACCGAAAGGCATTCATCTCCGCGACAAGGACCTCAAACGCTTTTAGTATCATACGGAGCCTTTTGCCCATCCGGTAACGGAACACAATACGGTTGTGAGTAGGGAAGAGCTTTATTACATGCATGCCGAGCTTGCGGTACTGTCCCTCCTTCTTAGCTTTGCGGCGGAGTGCCTCGTACTTGAACTCGTCGAAGACATCATTCGCTTGGTAGGACACCTTCCGGAGTGCCTCAAGCCAAGCTTTTGCACCTTCTCGGTGCTCTGTCGCTTGCATCTCAGCGTCGGTGATAACGTCCAAGATGGCCGGCAGCTTGCGCTTGAGTACCTCGTGCTGCTCCTCCATGCCCTCCATCACATTGTACTGCTCTAGGAGGTAGCTGGATGCCTTCTCCTTCACCATAGACACCAGTGGCCCAACCACCATAGTGGCCAGTATCTCAGCCATTGGAACTCCTAGAGAGCTCAGAATTCACACTCAGGACACAGGGAAACACAGTATAAAGCAGGGTGGAGAAGAGAGTTGTATGAGCAACTGCTTATGGGCCAAAAGGAAATGAATGCGGGCGTAATATTTCTAGGAGCCAAGTGGATGCGTTTGATTAGTTAAATCAAATACTAAAATACATAAGGACGTTGGACGTTTGTACAAATGTCTAGTCACCCAAGATAACTCTCTTCCTGTACAGCTTTATCTGTCACTCTTAAAAAATAAAGCCAACTCACCACAACTGCAAGGTCTCGGCATGCATTCAGCAATAATTTTGGACTGATGCGATAATTTTTAAAACAATTAAGGGACAATAAGCTGTGCCTTCTGATATAATATCAGATAAACAGCTGGACAGCTACGGGCATGTTGATTTTTTCCATAATGAAAATCGCAGGATCCGTGTTATATTTCGAGTACTGACTTTCTAGGGGCTTAGATGATGTGCTTCCTTGCTTGCATCAACTTCTACGGTGATTCACCCTGTTCGTCTGGCTGCTTTACAGCAGCTACAGTGTTTCAATTATTTCTTTTGCAGTCGCTACAGTGTTCGCAGTTATTTTTCTGCAGCTGCAGCCTGTCGAACAGAATGATGCTTGTGCAAACAGCTACGTCACTCTTGCATCAACTACTACAATATAGAATAATGTTTGTGCAAACAGCTGTCTCACTCGAAGCAATTTTCTTTTGTACGGCGCTTGGGCATGTAACGCTTTAAGCAGTGACGAGCCAACTAACCAAAGTTGCAATGCTCTACAATCGGCATTATCTTTAGACTGAGCTTAATTACATATTGTCAGCAAACAGTGGAGACGACTTGTTGTGCCTTCTAACATATCTTTAGACTGAGCTGGACAGATGGAAACATCTTGGTTTTTATTACTACAATTATTTGCAAACACGCAAGCTCTTTGCATGTCATTTATTTACAAGAATAGCCGCAAATGGAGCAAACTGCGAGCGCGATAGGCCATAGTGCCAAAGGCCATCATACTTCTTTTTTTAACTTAGTACAGAAGTGAACACTCATAAACATGCATAAACCTTCACCCCTATAAACACATGTATGCAACTTCTACTTTTATGAGTGTCTGCGAAAGACTCAGCCCGACTGATCTTGAAATTCACGAAGTCACCACAAACGTTGTCATCTCTCACTAAGATAATAAATAGTTGTAAATCTACAACACCCGTGTCAACAAATTTGAGACTTGAATCATGGTGGATTGATTTCACCGCAAAGAACCTAACTAGCTAAGCTATGCTCGCTTCATAGGCCATCAGACATAGGGTTGCGTATTGCAAAAAAGAAAACACTACTGGACAACCTTAGAAATTAAAGTTGCAGGAATTGAATAAACCCGAAGCCTCAGGCCAGGCACCCACGTGCCATGTGAGAGCATGTGCACTGCAATTACTAGTTTGCTAATTAAGTACTCCCTCCGTCTAGAAATATAATGTTCATTTAGTTTGTCCTAAGTCAAAATTTTAGAACTGGACCAACAATATATAAAAATTCAAACTAAAAGAGTTACATATTATGATAGTTTATTTCATGATAAATCTAGTAACATTATTTTTGTATTGTCAATATTTATGATTCTTCCGTAACTGATAGTCAAAAATTAAAATTTTTGACTTAGGATAAAACTTAATGGACACTATATTTTTGGACGGAAGGAGTACATCATATCGCTCTCGCTGAGATGTCCCTCTCGCTGAGATGTCCCTCTCGCTGAGAATGAACCATGTACAACGTATATGTATATTTGTATTTATTTTGCAACTGGCAAACTCTAATATTTCTTATATAGGGTCTCAGATGTCATAAATACCCATTTGACAATGATTACTGTCGGCACCCGATTGAACGGGGTGTTCGGCAGATATTTGGATCGAGGGAGCAACGCTATGAACGAGATCAATCTAAGAACACGCAGAGGGTTTATACTGGTTCAGGCCTCCCGAAGGATAACAACCCTACGTCCAGTGTGTTTCTATGTATAATACGGCAGCCTTTGCGTTAGGGTTTCGCAAGGGGGCAGAGAGTTTTCTCGTAGAGGTTACATGAATATTTATAGG
>LAPY01004943.1:11870-23203 GCA_000970635.1 Eragrostis tef | reverse complement strand
TTCTTTACAAAATGAAAGCTCCCGAAGCCTGGAAGGAGTGAAGAGCAGACACACACACAAAAGACAGTTAAGCTATACTAGTTAGTTCCTTAGACAGCAAACGGAGCAAACTAGAAACGAAGCCAAATCTTCGATCTGGTCCACTTCACGATTCAGTCTGAAAAACGCGGTTCTCTTATAGGTTAAACTAAGCAGCCAGTGCCCTAAGTCTCAGCAGCAATGACCAGCTATACAACAGCGACCGCATGTGTTACAGAGACCTCCAGTGCTGGTGAATGGGTCACAGCAACCTCCATGTCAAGTGTATCGGTTACAGCAACCTCCATGCCAGGCAGTGGGGGTGGCTCAGGCCAACAAAACTCAAAGGGGGCTTCAGATGTGGGGAATGGAGCGGTCATGGTGACTTCTTTAGGGCATGATTCCGTGTAATGAAACTCAATCTGGAGGCGGTGGTGCACCGGGGTTGATGCCACGAGACCCTTCTTTATGTCAGCCTGCAGCTCCCGAATTGGTATGGCAGCCAAGAAGCTTTTGATGTATTCCTTGCACGTGTCCTTACCTTTCAACAAGAGCTCACACTCTTCATTGTCTCTTCCACTGTCCTGCTCAGTTGAGGAGCTCTCTGAAGGATCCTTCAGACGTTCACTGGAATCAGAATTGTCGTCCTTCTTTTCAGCAGGTACTTTATGAATCATGGTTTGGTCATCAAACTTCAAGATGTATGCCTGATTGCAACCTTCAGACAATCTTTCACCAAGTGTATCAATGATGTAATACACATTGGCTTCAACCTTGAGGACGAAAAAGTGGTCATTCCAACTGACGATGTATAGGGTAGGTTTCTCCGTGGAGCACTCCGCTGCTCGGCTTATCTCATCCCATATGTTATCAAAAGACATAGCACCATCAAGGAAGTCGAATCCACTAACATCCTCAGTACCTTCAGGATGGAAGAACCCAATGAATGATTTGCTGGGCACAACTGTGAGCGGACGGATTTTTGCATGTAAAACTGTTTCAAGATCAAAGTGCTTGTCGGGAAAACGCTCTCTATAGGTCTCATTCTCACAGAGTTTCCTCCATTCCAGAGAGCCTTCTCGGATGAGGCTGTCGAATTGTGACCTGATTGGCATCAGGTTCTGGTTTGCATGAAACCAGTCAGCAATAACAGCCACTAGTGCTGTGCAGGCACTTTCCCCAGCAGCTCGTTCACTTCTCTGGTCTATTGATGCAAAGAAGACCTGAGTAGAAAGCTTCAAGTGGCCGTCACGACTAAATACTTCTTTTGACTCCCAGTTCCCCACAATAAAATCGTCATCACCAAATATCGACACCATACTGTTAGTTGAGCCATTTGATCCCTGAAAATAAGATGATGATATGCTGTCAATAGGGGAAGAAAACAAATCAAAAACTTTCTCATGATATCAAGAAAATATGTACCTCTGAAGCAGAACCATCAGAAGGGGTCAACAGCCGCCTATCATAATCAATATCATCACCTCCCTCTTCTCCATACTGCTTTAACAAAGGTTCCCCTTTAGCCTTTGGCAATTTTGTCTTTCTCCATCTAACTGGAAGTATGCTCCTTTTTCGCCGGACAGGTATGGAAATACGCTCCTCGGCAGTTGAGGATGGCACTTGCTCTACATGATAACTGGCATCCGAATTTCGGTGACTGTAATGCACCCATCCTTCATCATCACCATCAATCCTAGGTGCATGAAGTAAGGCACCAACATTCATAGTATGCAGTGAACCATAGCTAAAAGACTTCCTTACAGTTGAACCCGCTAAGTCATCGTCTTGCGCTCTCTCATCCAGATCATCATCGAGAGAGTCAGTATCACAAGAAAACTCTGCACCATCACTATGAACGTAGTATTTCTCCTCAATGCCATCTTGGTTAGTCTTTCTGAACCTCCGTGTTGACACAAGATCTCTTAGGATTTTCAGATTTCTCAGCCCAACTTTAATGACAGAGACCTCATCTTTTCCGGAAGGAACAGAGTCACCGGAAGAAGGTGACATTGGGGCAACAACAGATCGATTTGAAGCATCAGGTGATTGTTGAGGACTTCTTAGTTCCGCAAAGCTCAAAGTTAGCTGGAAAGAAGCCACAAAAAGTCACACAATGTATTACCATCTACGATAATGAAAAGCCAAATTAACCATGGTATTCCAATAGAAGCTAGATATTTGAGAAGAACATGTAAGTTCATAGCATCATTATATAAACATACATGGAGTGATGGAGCTGGCTCTGTTGCACCGCTGGGCACCGACAATGGAAGGATTATCTCGATCTCCTCCTCAGCAGCAGATGCATAATCTGCTAGGTTCAGTGAGGCAGTTCCCAGAACAAGTTTGCTCTTTGATATTTTATTTGATTCCTGCAGCAAAAAAAGTTTATTAGGCCCAGATAAATTGTAGGAGTTAATCCAAACAAACCAACATAGGAAAGATGACATAGATATATACATTCGTAGCAGCACTAGTTTAATAATAATATAAAACTGGTTGGCTTACTCAAAACATAAATAAATTTCTGTAGAGGACATTGGTATATTTTAAAAGGGAAAAAATTAGAAGGAAAATAGAGCAGCAATCTCCAATATATGTAGAGGACAGGCACAATTTTATCAAGGATCCTCACATAATAGGTTCTACAAAACATTATCCGTGAAAACAACCAAATCGATTTATGTCTTCTGTTCGCATCAGTATTGATGCCTTCGAATCGAAGTACTAGTTTTTTCCCTGTCTAAACATCACCCAAACGAATTTTTAATAACTCATCACTTTCTTCGGTACCATCAAATAACCAATGAGGCCTGACCCTTTCCAAACAAAAGTCAAAACTTTCACCATCAATGTGAACAATATGAGATGATTAAAAAAAATCCAAACAAGAATCAGTGTAACACGGTAGGAATAACAATTCAACGTCTCGATCAACTCAACAAAAAAGTTACCGCGCCAATGAAATCAAGAACACAGCAACCAGGCGGGAAGAAATCTATCACTTTCACATGAACAGCCAAACGGACAAATTAATCTAGGCCAATATGCACGAGGAGGTTAAACCGAAGGAAAGACGAGGTGCTCACACTAACGACGGAGAAGGAGACATCCCAGGGTTGGAACGCGGCAGCTTCTCGGTGCGACGTCGCCGTGAGCGCGGCATCCCGCTCGAACTCCTCCTCCCACGCCACTGCCACCGGCACAGCGGCGGCGGCAGCGACGCCATCCTCGGTGTCGCTCTGCACGGCGACGCCGGCCACTAGCGCCTCTTTCCGCGTCTGGTTCCGGGGCGGCCGCTGAGCACGCCGCAGCGAGCTCAGCGGCGACATCTTCGGGCCTTTCCAGCACACCTCCACAAACACCTCCGCGCCGGCCTCAGGGGACCCCTCCGGCGAGAGGGGCGCAGGCGGTGGCGGCAGGCCCTCGGCCCGCCGCACCACCAGACGAACGCGGAAATTACGCGCCGGCGGCGGCCGAGGCCACCTCATCATCCTCGCCACCATTACCGGCGGTCAAAGAACCAAGCTCCTCCGGCGAAGAAGTCCGGCCTTACGGCCAAGAACCTCGCGACCAGGCTTCACCTTCAATCTGCAACAAAAAAATCCAATCTCCCACGAAAAGACTGAATTCCACTCCTAATCGGAGCCGAAAATCCCTGCTTGGCACCAAGCGCAACAAGAACTACTCGATCTCTGCGCCTGAATCAGCTTCGTAATCCTCGAATCGGGGGACGGCGACGGCGCAAGGTTGGATTTTGGCGGGGGAATCGGGATTAGGGGCGCGGATTTGTGTCGGGTCCGGTCGGGATTTGAGGAAGGGGGTTGGGAGATTGGGACGGGAATATACGAGGAGAGATGCACGCGACGACGAGGCAGAGTAGGAGGAGAGAGAGAGGAAATAAATAGGGGAGCAAAAGTTACCGGTTTTCTTTAACAATTTTTTGCTGTTTTGTTATTTTCTGGAGTGAGAGATTTAGAGGGATGGGCCCACCGGCCGGCCTTGCCGTGTTGTCGTTCTAATTTCTGGGTTTTTCTTTGTTTTTGTGGGTTCCAGTTTACGGATAATGCTGGATCAGTTTTATTTTGGAATAAAATGCTTAAAACGTGTGTTAATTCTGTGGGTGTTGAAATATATATGGACAAATTTGTAATTAGCTATAGAAATATATATGAAAATTTACATCATCTGCTATGTTAGAATATAATGGAATTTTACAAGGATGTAGCATACCTCAACGTTGGTGTGTATGATGAGCCTGTTTACTTAACAAAGTGAAAATAATAGATATTTTGTTCTCATAGGGAGGGTTGAGGGCATATATTTTGATCATATGTGTATTCACATTGTACTGACGATCAAAGATGTAGTGGTGCAAGTATATATAAAAAAAAAGATGTAGTGGTGCCATAGACAATAGAACCCAAAAAGAAAAAAAAACGTAGTGGTCCACTATATATATTGTCGGACGCTCTCGAATTGGGAACTTTTGAACGGATTACAAAATTTGAACTTAAGGTATGTACCCCTGCACCTCCAACGTTTGAGTAGAGCACCGTGTGAATAGAATAACGACTCAGCTCTGCTAGTTAATTATGGGGACAATTTTGTATTTGTCATCGAAGAAAACTATTATACCATATTTGACATAGTTGTTTCAATGACAAGTGAGGCCCACATGGGTCGGCAAATACGGACTCAGTGACATTCACAATGGCATGCGGAAATGCAAATGAAGACCGCTAAAAGTCAGTGGGTCAGAAAAGAACCAATTTTCTTGTTTCGGTTGGAAATTGGAAGAGCATAGTTCATTCTTTTGTTTACTTACCTTCCACTACATTCCCTAGCATTTTTTTTTTGAGATGGTCCCTAGCAAAGTTGATAGACTGGCAATGTACACATATTCCATGATGTATTCCATTGGGGAGTCCCTAACTGTGCAAGGGCCTAGCAGTAACCAGTAAGTTGTGTCTTCGGGAAAAATGCTCTGATTGCAAATCATAATAAAATTTGGCTCAAATTTTTCTTTCTACAGGGGTTTAGCCATAGATGCTGTGAAAGGTAACATTAGCAGAAACAACATTTACAAGCATTGTTAGAGAACTTTCGAATCACATAAATATTTCAAAGACAGCTAAAACTACTATGGCAGCTTACGTAACCAGTTGACAGCTGCATTAAGCAGCAGCAAGAAGAATTTGGAGCAAGACAAAAAGGGAAGGCGCACAGCTAATTTATTACAGCTCAGTATAGATATATATTTGCCTCGGTTGCTTAGTCAAGGCTCTAATAAGTGACCACACAAGAGCCAAAAGTCCAGGCGTTATTCAAATCGAAGCGTGTCTATGTGCTTTTATTTTACTACTACGATGGTGATCTTGTCGAGCCATTAAGCTAACAACGCGAGTCTTGGGCAGACATATCTATTGACCCGGCACGATGATTATTTTTTTCACTGCGGGACCATCAGGAAAATATATATTGGACACCTCATGTTAACGGTCTTTCAAAGAAAAGTAAAGGCAAAAGGTTGAAAGTTACTGTCCCATTTCCTAACCAATGTGATGATTAAGCATTATGATCACCTCTCGCCTATAACTATTTTAATAATGAACTGATAATAAGCATAGGAATTAAGGTTGAAATGTTAGGAAATAAAACATAAAAGAATAAAATGTATGAGGTAGTGGTAGGTCGTTGATTCCTCTTCATGCGCAGATGAGATCTCCAATTGCATGCGGTCCATGGAAGGGAGAGATGCTGGGATGGCAGCCATGTGCTAATGTGCAGAAGAATTTCTAATCCCTTGGGTTGGATGCATACCCAGCTAGAGAGAGAATATGCCTGCGTACAACGCTACAAGCAATTCTAAGCTAGGCAAATTCCAAAGGTACGAGGCTAGCTACAAGCAATTCCATTGGCGGTGGTCCACTGCGCATGCAGCGATCTCTGTGGTAACCTTGTTCTTTCATGATGCCAGGTTGCGTATGTTCGAGAAAAGCACACTCCACTGTATTACGTACTTAATTATTTTAAAGATAATACATATTTTATAGATCATTAACCTCATTACTACACTTCTATATTGTCAAAAGAAAGAGCAAGACCACCACACGTTGTTGTTATCTTACATACAGGCCATATAATAAGAAAAACAAGCTATGACATACAACTGTTTTTTGCCATGTATAACAATGTCATTGTGTGTTAGTCATGTAATGATATTGTAAGGCCGGGACTCTTTTTTTCATTATCTAAAAAATGTAATATTATTTGTACAATAAAGCTCTCGTGCACGGAGATATTTATCTTTAATACATTCACACTCATGACAAATATAGCAAAATTAGTTTGTTCTTCTCAATAAAATATGTGCAATGCACATTGGTGTTTGTGTGTGTTGGGGGGGGGGGGTTGATAAATGTAGCTAAAGTGCCCCTTATCTAATATTTTATTAGTTATTTTTTTGCAAGGGAAGCCCCTTGTCTAATCATTCTTACTAGACATCATGTCCTTTTCCATCTGCATATATGTTTCACGCGCTAGCGTGTTACACGTTGATTATATATCAAAATAACTAGATCAACTAATTATACGAGCTTCATTCTCCGCAGTCAGAGAAAGAAAAAAGAAACCATAAACCACGGAAAGCTACAGGACAGCCGGGTGCCGCCCCACCGTTTGCTGGAGCTGTTGAAATCTCAAAGCCCACACAGGCGTGTACCCCACCCACTTTCCTCAATGTCAACCGCAGGAAGGGTCGTGTGACAAATGCATGCCTAAAGGTCAACGTGCACTAGCTAGTCTAGTGTACACACCACCGTGATGACCTGACCTAACACATTGTGGATATCTCGGCAATAGCCTAAAGATGTGATATTTTGTCTTTGCTTATAGGATGCGACTTTGAAGAAAAGGATAAGATGTATTTGATGATGTGTTGTTTCGTCATATATGTGTGCATTTGATTTTTATGCAAGGCAATTAGCGTCGGGAATAAGACAACCTTATTGCAAGGCATCCCTTTGATTTTTGCGTGAAAGATTATTTTTCTTTTCAGATACAGACAGGCGTCCGGTGGGATAAGGAGTGCAATTAAGTGAAGATTAGAGGAAAAATCGAGTATATATGTCCGGTGTGTTGCCAAATGGAGCAGGACAGTGGCTTGTGTCAGTTGGAAACACCCTACTCAACGCTGATGAAACATTTGGCGCCTAATTACTTTCCACGTCGTTGATCGTGTCATGGTGGCTTCCTTTCGGATATCAAACTATTTTCATACGAAAAGGAACTTTTAAACACCTGATTTCTGAGCAAGTAGAAAGGGTGTCATTGCTTTTATAATAGGTCGATAGCTAACTTGTAGGTCTCCCTTATAATCGAGAATAGAAATCGATGGCCGCACGCGGAAATGCAACTCCAAAACCCGGCCGGGTTTATTGAATCAGCACGACAGGTGACGTACGCATAGAAGTACGTGCCAAGCACACGGCAAACATACTCAGGGCCCTGGCATACTTTTACACAAATCTTAATCTATGTTTTCCCATGTTTTTAATCGAAGACGGCGGCGGGTGCTTGCGGCACGCCGGCCGGCGTTGGCATCCGGAGGCGACACGCGCGCGGGGGACGGCGACCGACGGACCGGCAAGGCATCCCTTTGATTTTGGCGTGCTAGATTATTTTTCTTTTCAGATATAGACAGGCGTCAGGTGGGATATATAAAGAGTGCAATTAAGTGAAGATTAGAGGAAAAACCTATATATGCCCGGTGTGTTGCCAAATGGAACAGGACAGTGGCTTGGGTCAGTAGGAAACACCCTACTCAACGCTGATGAAACATTTGGCGCCTAATTAATTTCCACGTCGTTGATCATGTCGTGGTGGACTATTTTCATACGAAAAGGAACTTTTAAGCACCTGATTTCCTGAGCAAGTAAAAAGGGTGTCATTGCTTTTATAAACTCGCAACAGATCGATAGCTAACTTGTCGGTCTTCCTTATAATCGAGAAAATTAAGAAATGGATGGCCCCACGCGGAAATGCAATTCCAAAACCCGGCCGGATTTCTTGAATCAGCATAACAGGTGACGTACGCATAGAAGTATATTGTACGTGCCAAGCACACGGCAAACTTACTCAGGGCCCCTGACATACTTTACACCTATCTTAATCTATCTATATATGTTTCTCGTGTTTTTTTAATCGTAGACCGCGGCGGGTGCTTGCGGCATGCCGGCCGGCGTTGGCACCCGGAGGCGACACGCGCGCGGGAGACGGCGACTGACGGACCGGCCGGCGCAGCCAAATCCAACGACGTCGCAACGAGACAAACCAAGTGCATGTACCTTTCATTCTCTGAGAAATAAATATAGATTGTGCAAGAGAAAGCACGATCTACTAGCAAAAAGTGACACAGTAGTAGATCAGAGCCACTTGATTCAGTTCGGTCACACTGATGATCTTACGGCATCAGGCCTAACCAACACCTGTCTCTCTTCTACTTTACACCTTCCATATGGATGGATATTGTATGCACGTGCTGATGCAAGGAAATTTGCTCGCAGAAAAAATGGAAAACAGATATTTGCCGCAAATTTGTGTGACAGAGTTTTGCTTTTTTATATACAGTAACAGTACATTATGAAACATTGTTTTCTTTCTCGCACTTTTTTGCTCAAAATGAATTGTTGCTTTATAGTACTAGTTTTTTCAGTGAAAAACCTTTTCCTTGTTTTGTCTAGCCCAACATCTATCAGGTTATGAACTCGTGGCCAAGATCTGTGGGTGCAGTGATCGATGATGCGCCTGTCCATCTGAGCACATTTGCTGTCGTCGCATTGTGTGGCCGTGATCAGTTGTTGCTCCACACTTGGTGTGCTCTGCAAATGATGCTGTCCCCCTCTATCCATGGCCATTCTTGTCTCAACTGGTCGGTTCCTTTTGATATAAGTATTTATTTAACAAAGACCACTTAAAGCAAATTGACACCTCCACATGGATCGGGTAGCTATAGCTGAGGATACATGTACAGTATAGCCATCACCGACCATTCATATTTTTTAAACCGGCCAAAGTATGTGCACCATCTGTTGATGTCCACGAAAGTTAGAAGAATGTGGGACTATACATCCATACTTCAAACAAGCGCTAGCGAAACATATATGGGTGAACCGCTTGTAACGCACATGACCAGCTGCATGCACGCAGAAATAAGCCCTCTATGTCAATCGCTTCCAACTCAAGTCTTCCATCACAACAATATACTATTTATTGGGTTTGTTTGAAACGCGGGAGTTGAATGTTTAGAAATCATAGAAGGATTGTGATGTATCTGAAGTTCGCTATGGATGATTTGTGTGAATCTCGAAATGGTCAGTGGGTATTCAATATTGAGAACAAATTGGTCGGGGCAAATTGAGCAGGTGGTCCAGACCAAGAGGGAAAAAAAATGCAGGGATAAAATGAGACAAGACTTCCCTGCCCATATTGCCCAATCCACGACGATGGTCATTTGTAGTGAGCGGATATATAGCCACACGGTCAAAGGATGATCGAGCTCGTGAACAAGTCAAATAATTCGAAAAGAATATAACTGCATACAAGGCTTCAAAATAGTGCTATTACAGACCGTCAGTATCCTAATGGAATTATGGTAGTCAAATGAACTGTTATAGATGGCTAAGATATCGTAATAGAGAAATAATTTCCCAAAAAAGGAAGAAAAAAGACGTTCATATGATTTAATTAATAATCTGCTTTGTCCTGGGTTTGCAAGTGTTCATGTAACAAATTCACTCGTCAAATTAGAACACACGTCACCATCTAATTCTACACGTCGTGATGGTTGAAGAAAACATTTCTATTCAGGCCGTACATGCTGTGATGCAATGGGCGGTTTGGTCTTGCCTTGGTTGTACTGCTATATGCATACCCATTTTCTATTCCTCTAATGCAATCGATTAACAAAGATTATCATGCATGCAATTCATCATCTCTTTCGTGCACCATCGATCAGTCAGGTGACATGCATTGTAACACAAAATTTTCATCATCGGTACGAACGTCCAAAATGCTGATGTGCTTCTTAACTATTTTACGATGATTTATATTACATGAGAGGAACCACTTCTTCCTTTGCCCCGCTCGTGTGTCTGTTGAAGTGATTGATGTGGGCACGCACCCAGGAAGAACTGGAGGTTTGACAAGTAGTAAAGCGAATTGAAAGGTTTTTAATTTATTTTTTATAAAGTGTGAAAGTTGAAGGAGACTCAGATTGAGCCACTTGTTGTTTCATCTGCTTGGTGGAGAAGTGAGCAAAAAATAAAGCAGTGATGTTGACAGCATGGAATTTGACTTCCTCACAACACCCACTAGTAGGTGCCATGGGGATTGATATTGCTGCTGTTTGGGTTCGGTTTGGGTCTTTGGACGTGTTTTCGCGATCATGATGTTGCTACACATAGAGGCCATTGAAGACTCAGAGAGAGCGTTGCGTATACTGATCCCTGTTAATATTTGGGGTGTGCCTTGTGTGTTAAGCTACAGATGATGGCGGAAACGGCATGCACGAGAACCTATGCCTCAAAACATATACGCACGCTAGCTTTCTTTTTTGAGATAAATTGTTCCATAAAAGTGTTTTCTTAAGTTCAAGCATGATTCCACGATCATCCTTTCGACGAGTGGAACAAAAAGGGCCGGGCATAAGCAGTTGAAACTGACCATTTCGTTGCACCGCCCAAGGGGCATGCGTAGGTTGACGAAGAAACCCTGCAAAACAGGCATGGATCACTGGGTATCACGGCATAGATCGCGTACATCGATCTCAAAATGCATATCTATTCAAACTCGACCAAGAGATACCACGTCAAAATGCCCACTGATCAACATACAAGCAAACGAGCGAACACCTCGAATCCTCTCCCACTGTTAGATCTCTTTTAAAAAACTAGTATGGCGGCCCGCGCATTTGCGCGGCTAGTTTTGCATTATATTAAAAAACTCATCAACTTATTGCTTTATTATTATTGTTATTATTTTTATATCACTACTATTTCAGGATAACAATAAGAGTGCATAATTTAATTTCATTCAATGGGCAAGGTTTAAAACATGTGGAGTTCATTTTGACCAATTAATAATAATTTTGTTAAAACATGTGGAGGACGTTATGCACTACTTTTGTCATACTTGTAGTCATGGGTAAATTTTCTTTTGTTCTTTTTTTTTTCTAGTATAACTTCTAGTCATGCTACCTCACATAGAGTGGCTTGCCTTGATTTCTTATTTAAAGTGCATTTATAAGAAAA
>LAPY01004942.1:0-15927 GCA_000970635.1 Eragrostis tef | reverse complement strand
ATGCCGGGCCGACCCATTTATCCCGACGGGTCGTTTTAAATGTCAGCTCATTTAGTTTTTGTTGAAGAAATTTGATGTTAAATGGTCTAAAAATAGATGCTACTAAAGAGAATTAAACTTGAGACCTCATAGATAAGAAAGAATAGACTTACCACTAGGCCAAGACTACTAGTTGAACACATATAAACTAAAAATATATTTAATAAAATTTAATCGTGCCGTGTCCTGCCGCCCATTGAGCCGCACCCTCGGCCCACGGCACGGCCCGACCCTCGTGCCGTGCCGGCCCGGGCTCGAAATTCATTGGGCCGTGTCGTGCGTGGACCAGGCTAAAAATTACGTGCTTCGTGTCCGTCTGTTTAGCCCGGCCCATTTGGCCATCACTAGGTTCATCAGTCGCTTTTCTGGTAGGCTGGCCGGCTAGCCTCCGCAGATCAGATCAGAACAAGTTACAACCAAGGGCTTTTCGTGGTCCATACCGAGCTTGTTGAGGCGAGACACGCTAGCTTGGAGAGCTCAAGTGTTAAGCTCTGCCTTCATGGAATTGCTGATACCTGCATCTCTATATCTTTTTTCCTTCAGAATTGTTACTCTGAACATGCTCTGCTGCTCAGTTTCACAAGCGATGCCCTGTTTCATAATGCATCCCTGTGATCGTCGAACCACGGTAGTGGTAGCAGTTGCAGCAGTGCCGATTTTGTCACGATCCTGCACGTGTTTGGAAGGGAGACGGCAAGTGCGTCGCGTGGTGGTGGAACCTCATCAAAGGCAAAGCACATGTGGTGAACGCTTGGAGTAGCTCTTTTACGCTTTACAGCAACACAATCACACGCACAGCACGTAGTATAGCGCAGACATTTTGCGCTGCTCTATCTGTTTCTTCGATCCACTGAGTGCGAGTTCATCCAAACGACAAGATGCATGCTTGTCTGGTTTTATAAGGGCGGCAAAGGCTACAGTTCCAAGCACGCGCTAATTAGTGAGTAGTAGTGGCAGGATCTGTGGAGCAAAGAGAATTTTATACGGTTCGTGCGACACAAATAATGAAGCAATGATGAAAGATACCAGCAATGTGCCTTATTCCTCTTACAGAAAAAGAGAGAGCCCATGATGATTAAGAAATTCCGATCCCGGCCTTTGGGAAATCACACCATCCGAACAAGAATGATATCGAAACAATCATCAAGCTTGCCATTAGGCGTATAATATACGGACTGGTACGATGAGTACAACGTGTTTCAACTTTCAGACATTGGCAGATTGCCTCCTACTAGTAAATACAAACTGAGACTCAGACACCTCTCTCCAGGAATTGCGACAGCCACTTCACTAATTGAAAGCGTGTCATGATGGCACAAACACGCGATGCATTATGGAATAATCAATATGCGTGAGTACGTACATATACAGGCACCTCGAGGGCCAGATACGGCAACAGTTCATCATGCGTGCCACTTGTCTGCAGGCCCAACCAAATTGCTGTGGATGGTCCTTTCTAGTACAGCCAACAAACTCTAAACCACAAAGTTTGCACACATTCTAACTACTTGCACGTTCATCTTCTCTGCAGATACTAAGGTAGGAGTGCATCCAACTTGCAAATTAGAGCATTAAGGTAGGTAAACAGGACACGAGCCAAACTGGCATGATGGCTTCCTGAACCTTGACTGCAACCAACTCAATCGAGAGCACAACACAAGCAGAACGAACAAACTGGCTGTCTGGATACCATTCCTTCAATTGATTTCTACGGCATCAGAATCCGGAGTAGTAGTACCTGCTTCTGCAACAGCTTCTCTGCTCGTGAAGCATGCATACGTGTAACTGACCGAGTAAACGAGCCTGCCGAATGGGGAAGTAAGCTAACAAAGTAACAACTGCAAGAAAAGCTATATACTTTGATTCTCATAAGAGAATATGAGCATCTACATCACGGTGATCTATCCATACGTTGATGTGGACGCATCGTGGAGATGTAGATGCTTTCATGTCTTGGACAAGGAAAAGTGCTCGAGGTGGATGGTGTATGCTATAGTATCAGTTGCTTTGGAGGGTAAGTAACCCTGTTTGAGTTTTCTTGCCGACTATATTTGAGGGATTATTCAAGAGTAAATTTCTTATTTGACCCTAGAAAAGTTCCACTTTTTTGGCTCAACCTGAAAAAAAAGTTCCCTATATGACCTAAACTGTAATTTTCATTCTTTTCTTGGCCCTTCCGTCAATTTTGAGGGTTAAAAGTGTTAAATGTGTGCTGAAATGACCATATTGCCCCTGACTTGAATAAAAATAAAAAATTTATTTTCAAAATTTTTTAGTTGTCTGAAATTTCAGAATAATGTAATTGTTCAAGATTTCATATGGCCAAAACAATTACATTATTCTGGAATTTTAGACAATTAAAAAATTCGAAAATAATTTTTTTATTTTTATTCAAGTCAGGGGCACAATGGTCATTTTAGCACATATTTAACACCGTTAACGCTCAAAACTAACGGAAGGGCCAAAAAAGAAATGAAAGTTGCGGTTTGGGTCATATAAGGAACTTTTTTTTAGATTAGGCAAAGAAAGAAACCATGAACATTTCTAGGGCCAAATAAAAAATTTGCTCATTATTCAATGGGTAGAACGTCCTTGTGCAGTGCCAAGGTTTGCCGTGCTCTTTGCACACTGCACGTTAGTGCTAGAAATGGCTTTGATAGATAGGGTTTCAATCAATGGTGATTTTGATGGCCTGGACCGGTCTACCGGTGAAGGACATAGAGTTGGCCCCAACCTTAACATGACACAATCATACACTGAATTAAATAAAACTCCAATTTGGAACAGGGTTAAAGAATGTGAACTTGTTTCCTTAAAGAGTTGGGCCGGTTTTCTCTCGAAAAACAAATCCCAGTATCTCATATAGAACACACTGAAAACTAAAATGATTTGTGTATATCATCATAGTAGGATAGATGGCCATATGCACGTGGACGCAGGCCACTTGGCAAGTAAAGGAGCTGATAACTTTGCATGTCACGCAATCTCTGGACACCTACGGCCATCAACCAGTCCGATGAAGAAAGTAGCAGCAGAGCTGAGCATGCCAAGAGGACTGTTCCTTTTGCTGCAATACCTCAAGCTTTGTTTTGCATGAAGACGTACGGATATTACAATGTTACATGAACCTTGCAATGTAAGTAAAACTCGATTCGATCAGTTCGCTGGTTGGTTTTGGTTGATCCATGGTGAGTAGTACATGCAGACGGAGCAGTTGCTCCGTTCCGGAATTGGAAGCACCATACATGTAGGAAAAAGGAATAAAATGCAGCCACGCCATCTAGAACTGTCACAGACATCATCGTTGCTTGCTGCTGAATCGAGTTATGCGCAAGAGAAAGTGACGCTCATCGCAATTGCCGTTGTTCGCTTGCTTCAGAAATTTGCCACCTCCGTCGAGGAGTGGATAAGACGCATGTAGACAGCAGACCATAGTATTCAGCAGCGCAGGTTCAGTCGAGCTAATTTTCTTTTGCGCGGGTCAGTAGAAGACAGGCGGTCTCCCACGGGTGCACCAGCCAGATAGTAGTAACTAGAGTAGAGCCTGCAGCATTTGTTGGGGTTAACAGTTTTGTAACCTGCTTCTTGGCGCTGCCCTGGCCGACCACGGGTTCGTCCATGGTGTTGGTGCGTTCCGTGATCACGAGCGGCAGTTTCAGATGTTGGCGACAGGGGTGCTTTGATTTGTTTAGGGAAACAGTGGAGCTGCAAGTAAACTACTAGCTGCGCACGCCGCTCACTTCGGAACCCACATGTGTCGGGTCCTGGCTGGCTTGATAGCCGCTTATTCTCATTGCTTGTGGTGGTTGTCAAGGTAAAAGCGGACTAATCATAATTCCTATCCTTCTCAAATGAAATCAGAGTTTGTAACATGGTTCTGACGTTTTCCTAATTCCGGAGCCAATCCCTGTCATGAAGCGACGCGGGTTGCAGGTGGCAACAAGGAGGATTAGCCACTAATCATTGTTTTTCAACACATTAACTGCTCGTAATCATACGCTTTTGATAGCTAGGATCCGCGACCGCGTACGTGTATGGCTACAGCCGGCAGCGCCCCGGCCCGCCATGGCTGTTGTCGCGTCCCAAGTAGCGCTCGCTGCAAGCTTGCAAGTTAGCAGTCCGTGTCAGCGAACGCGACGCCGCAACGCCCTCTTCCCCCTCCCGAGGTCCCGGCCAAACAGATCGCTGCTGAACCCGGCAAACCAAAAAGACCGTGGCCCCAGCGCGCGACGCCGAAGCGAACAACAACGTTTTTCACCGGACGTGAACGGAATCCGATGGAGCCGTGGTCCGCCGCCGCTCATTTACGCATGCCGCCGCGCGCGCCGGACAAGGCAGGGCTAGCGCGCCACTGATGAGAACTGCGCTCGTGACCCAGCCAAGCGACCGACCGACACGGCGGAGGAAGAAATGCCGTCACGCACGCCGAGGCGAATTCCGTCCGGCCAGGGCGCGCGCCTCGTGCTCCATACGCGCCGGACCCCGGAAAGCAGAGCACGCACACAGTAAAGCGAGATTAGTTATTATCGAGCGAGCATGTGATGGCCTGCGCTTTGGAGGAGGGAGCGTGAGAGGAGCAGGGCGAGAGGTGGAAGCAAGGAATGTTTAGTTTACTATTTCGTGCACCCCCCTGGATCGGCTTCTTGTTTCTTGAATCAAAGCGTTCCTCCTATAGCATTGATCATTTGCTGTCTGGCTGCATGGTTGCTGATACTTGGATTCAGGAGTTCGAATGACATGGCTCAGAGATTTCCACATAGTGTACTTCCAAAATTTTCCAGGTCATCTGGTAAGTGTAATTACAAACTCGGATCCTAGTTTTCTTTTTTATAGTCGTATCATACAGTACTCTAATGTATTTGTATTAGCTGTTTGACTCAGTGTACAGTAGCAACTATTCTTCTCCAGTTGATAAGGAAATACAGCTGCTCTACTGCTACTTGTACTGGCGGCGGGGGTGGCGTCTCGGCCTCCTCTGGGCACCATCCTCCTCTCCTCCCACTGCTCCTCCGCCTCGCCACATGGGTTCGGTGTCGTGCCAAAATGGCAGTCAAGCTTCTTGCGGCTGCGGTAGGAGGAGCGGCGCCGCGCCTCAGGAGGCGTCGTTGTGATCTGCGGCGGCATTGACGACTGAGCGCGTGCTGGGATTGCGGCTACTGCTGTGCGTGCGTGGGCGGGCGAGATGCGGGCTCTTGCTCTCGTCGTGGTTCTTCTTCTTGCTTCGGTTCTTGGATCCAGAGGTGAGGGGAGGAGTTCCACGCTCGCATTGCTCAAGTTTCAGTTTTTTTTTTCTCGCCCCTTGCAGGCCTGGGTTGAGCATCCGTAGGAGAGTATTCTTTCTGTGATTTTTGTCAGGTTGAATTGTGGGTTGAGGAATTTTCTCTGCAATGCGCACGCTGTTTAACTGAATTTGCTTCATAATTTGAGTGAATTGTGGGGAGTTGCTGTGAAATTCGTTAGGAACTGGGATCGCCACTTCTGAATTCTAGTTGAGATGGATACTGCATTGGCAGTGGCGCATTTCTGTTCCTGTCTTTGCTCTGCTAGGTTTTCTAACTGAATTGCTTCGAATGACTGCATATTTCGCCCCTTGGATAATGAATTTGTGCTCCATTTCCATGTCGCGAGCTTTGAATCATCATTGCTCCGAGCAGCGTTAATTCCATATAGTGACACAACACTGACATTTCTGTTACTAACCTGATTGTTGTAAACCTTGATCCTTATTACCTCCAGAGTGGTGTACATAAATGTAGTCCGTGCTCTGAACTTGTGATCTTTACTTTGCTGTAGGTACTACTCTGGCTCCTTCTCCAGCTGTTAGCGACTCTCCTGCAAATCAAGCACAAACTTCTAGTCCTCCTCAACCTGTTATTACTCCTGCTCCCGTAATCCTTCCAGCAGGTTAGCTCTGAATTTCTAATACAATGTGACGTTATGTTCTCAACATTTTAGTGTATACTCCCTTACATTGCTTTGTTTCAGCACCGCCTGCTCCGCCAGTCCGCCCTGCCCCGGAGAAAGGAGATGTCAGCCCTCCTGTTCCCCCCGAGCCACAAAGTGCTCCAAGTCCAGTAACCCCCCCTAAAGGTTGCTGATCATACTTGAATTGTGTTATTTGCCCAGCTGTTAATATGATATTCCAGTCCTAATTCGTACATATTTTACCTTTATGTTATGTAGAAAACAATGCACCTCCTCCAACTGAGGTTACACCCCCTGATCCCACCGATGAGGTTCCTCCACCAGTAGCGCCACCACAAGCTGCAGTTGGAAATCCCACTCCAACACCTCCTGGGACACCTGCATTGCTACCTTCTGTTCAGGCTCCTGCTCCATCTGCTGCCCTCAAGCCTAATCCACCGGCCGTGCCTCCTCCATCTGTGAACAATCAACCTCCCACTCCAATAATCCCTGGGACGCCTGCATTGCTACCTTCTGTTCAGGCTCCTGCTCCATCTGCTGCCCTCAAGCCTAATCCACCGGCCGTGCCTCCTCCATCTGTGAACAATCAACCTCCCACTCCAATAATCCCTGGGACGCCTGCATTGCTACCTTCTGTTCAGGCTCCTGCTCCATCTGCTGCCCTCAAGCCTAATCCACCGGCCGTGCCTCCTCCATCTGTGAACAATCAACCTCCCACTCCAATAATCCCTGGGACGCCTGCATTGCTACCTTCTGTTCAGGCTCCTGCTCCATCTGCTGCCCCCAAGCTCAATCCACCAGTCGTGCAGCCTCCATCTGTGAGCAATCAACCAAATAGGCCGGTTGAGTCAGGTATGTTCTGACTAATGGCACTAAAATCCTTAATTTCAAGAATATATTCTCGGTGCAGAAAGTCTCACATCACTTCTTTGAATATTTGTAGCCCCTCCTTATCCACTGCCTGCATTCCCCACTCCAAGGAATGGTGTTCCACTGTACCCACCATCAGGAAGTTTTCCCGCCGTTCTTCCTCCTTCGACCTCAGGTAAATGTTTGCCTTGAAAGTGGATCAAGTTATTCAGGTACCATATCTCTTACAATTTTACCATCTTTGAAAAGCAGTTCCACATGTAGAACCACCGATCGCATCACCGGTTATTGCACAAGCACCGCGACAGAAAGCAGAAGCTCCAAGTAGTGGGCATATAGATGGTGAGGATAAAATTGCCTGATTCGATCTATCTGACTGTGTTTGAAAATATTTGACTTTATGTTAATATTTAGGGAACACTGTGCCTCCAGCAAATACTTCCCCTCCTGCAAATCTCAAGAACCATCATGTTCCACACGCATCTCCTCCAAAGGAATCCAGTGGTCAAACTGTACATAAATCACCAATTACAGGTAAGTGTTGTTAAAAGAAAAAAGAAGGTCTCCATCACCTTGTGTGGCAATGTAGCTTGATAACCAAAATTCCTCGTTTCAGGATCTGCACCTGCAACAAGTCCTTTGCCCCAGAACACAAACATGCCTTCAGCCCCAAAAAATGCTTCGTCAGTTCCACATGCCCAACCCCCTCCACCAAGTGTAACTCCTCAGTCAGCACCGACAAGTAAATCTCATACTCGGGGATGGAAGTCAGATAAACCCAAGAATGGAGCAAATCCATCATTTGCTCCTTCCTACCCACCATCTCACGCTCAAGGTTTGACAAAAATGGTTCCACCTCAGCCTATGTTATTCTTCCCGACCATTGATCTAAAAAGTTATGCCTTACAGGGCCTGAAGTCTCACACACTCCAAGGCAGGCTGGAGCTAAAAGGCAAAATCATCATGCACCCCCACCAATATCTCGAGGTAATCTACACTAAAATTAATGTTTAAACATGTCAGATTTAATTGTGTAGCGCTGACAACTTTCATGTATTTTTCCTCTCCAGATCATCCAATCTTTCCTGTGCATTCACCATCGCCTTCACCGGTGCCACCAAAGGGCCAAACTAATGGACACAAAGGTACCTTCAACTCTTTGTTTCTTAGCCTCACCTCTTCTTTTTCCATTTTTCGGGCCAACATAAATTTTCAAAACTTCTGTCGTTTTCAGGGCACCGTATTTCTCCTACTATTCCAACAGTCCCTCCCGAGCCGGAGCCAAAAGCACCATCAGCTCATCCTATCTGGGCATTACCTCCACCACCACCTAATCTAGGTACAGTTTCTTGTGTCTGTTCTTGTATGTTTATCATTTCAAAACTAACAGGTTGGATCTAATATTACCTGCTTGGTGTGCGATACTGATCATTTCTTACCTGTTGACCATGTGAAACGCAGATTGCAAATCATTGTCATGCCCAGAGCCTTTAACAGATCCACCTGCGGGAGCCCCATGTGCCTGCGTTCTGCCGATCAAAGTTGCAATTCGTCTAAGTGTTGACCTTTATTCATTCTTTCCACTGGTCTCTGACTTTGCTGAAGAGGTATCTTCTGGGGTAAACATGGCACAGAGGCAGGTCCGTGTAATGGGCGCAAATGTGGCCAATGATCAACCTGACAAGACGGTAGTTCTTGTTGATCTAGTACCAATGCAAGTGAAGTTCGACCATGCTACAGCATTTTCAGCATTTGAAAGCTTGTGGAGCAAAAAACTTCCGTTAAAATCATCAATCTTTGGGGACTATGAGATTCTCTATGTTGTGTATCCAGGTTTGTAATCTTGATTGTATTCCTGACTCCTGTTTGCATTTGGTTATTCACTTGCTGATCGAAAAGTCAATTTATTGTCAGATGGAGTATATTATTGTCATTTGACTGCATAAACTTACAATGAACAACTCAGTGTTAAACAAGAAGTTACCCTAATTGCACTATCTCATCTCTGGACGTGATGAAATTCTGCGCCACTAGTTTTCACAAAGTATGAATTTTGTGCAGGGCTACCTCCTTCACCACCTTCAGCGCCGGAAGCTGTTGGTGATGGGGCACTTGGCAAGGACAGAAATGCAAGGGCAATAAAGCCTCTCGGGGTCGATATAAGGAAGCCCCAGAAAAGAGTGAATGGCAGCCTAGTTGCTATCATTGTCTTGTCTACCATTATAGCATTGATCATTTGCTGTCTGGCTGCATGGTTGCTGATACTTGGATTCAGGAGTTCGAATGACATGACTCAGAGATTTCCACATAGTGTACTTCCAAAATTTTCCAGGTCATCTGGTAAGTGTAATTACAAACTCGGATCCTAGTTTTCTTTTTTATAGTCGTATCATACAGTACTCTAATGTATTTGTATTAGCTGTTTGACTCAGTGTACAGTAGCAACTATTCTTCTCCAGTTGATAAGGAAATACTGCCAACTATTTGGTAGTGTCCTCCTGACAAAATTAGTTGGTTTATTTGAAATACCACTGAATAGTGATTGCAATACTTTCAATTAAAAGGCTTTCCCTGTAGTTTCCATGTCCTTGTTAGAATTTAGCCTGTACTAGTTTTCCTTCTGAAACATCATCTAATGATTTCAGGCACAGGTCACACTCATATAGCCGGTCGCTATAGTTCCCCTTCAGGTCCATCGGGTTCACTGGGTTCAAGCATGGCAACATACACAGGGCAGGCAAAAACATTCAAATTTTCTGAGATTGACAAGGCCACAAATGGCTTTGATGATTCAAAGGTTCTTGGAGAAGGTGGCTTCGGATGTGTCTACCAGGGCACACTTGAAGACGGAACGAGGGTTGCCGTAAAGGTTCTGAAGAGATTTGATGGCCAGGGTGAGCGAGAGTTCTTGGCTGAGGTTGAGATGCTAGGACGTTTGCATCACAGGAATTTGGTCAAGTTGTTAGGTATCTGCGTAGAGGAGAATGCACGGTGTCTAGTATATGAGCTTATTCCAAATGGCAGCGTTGAATCCCATCTGCATGGTAAGGATTTGCATATTTAAGATCATGATATATCAACAAGTTGCTTGATTTGACTAAATGCAATGCCTTTCTGTGTTTTCTGTATGATCATTATAGGAGCCGACTGTGAGACAGCTCCACTTGATTGGAACGCCCGTATGAAAATAGCCTTGGGGGCAGCACGAGCACTGGCATATCTGCATGAAGATTCAAGCCCTTGTGTGATTCATCGTGATTTCAAGTCAAGCAACATTCTTCTGGAGCATGATTTCACACCAAAAGTGTCGGACTTCGGACTAGCCAGGACTGCAAGGGGGGAGGGGAACCAGCACATCTCCACTCGTGTCATGGGAACATTTGGGTACGAACCATATCATCTGTTTTCACGAAACTGTATTTTATGTAGACAAAATTGTGATTTCTTGTTTTTTTTCCCTCAGCTATGTTGCACCGGAGTACGCAATGACAGGGCATCTCCTTGTAAAGAGTGATGTATACAGTTATGGAGTTGTATTGCTTGAGCTCCTCACTGGTAGGAAGCCTGTGGACATGTCTCAGCCTGCAGGGCAAGAAAACCTAGTCGCATGGGCTCGACCACTTCTAACAAATGTGTTGAGCCTACGCCAAGCTGTTGATCCGCTTCTTGGCCCTAGTGTACCACTGGACAATGTGGCAAAAGCAGCTGCCATCGCACAGATGTGTGTGCAACCTGAGGTTGCGCACCGCCCCAGTATGGGCGAAGTTGTTCAGGCCTTGAAACTTATCTGCAGTGAGGGTGATGATGGCATTGGATCAGGAAGATTCAGTCAGGAGTTGCCGGTTCAAACTACAGCAGTTTATGATGCGACTGGCATGGAAGCGGAGAGGGTTCTATTATCTGAAATATATGGCTCGACACCTGTCTTCACTCCAACTGCTGAGGCAGGTTCTTTCCGCAAACAGTCCAGCTCAGGCCCTCTGATGACAGGCAAGAACATGAAGTTTTGGCAGAGGTTGCGAAGCATGTCACGGGGGAGCATGAGTGAGCATGGTTTCTCACCAGATTATGAGACACGCTCGCAGTATAGTGGTAGATGATTGTTATTCTGTTGATTTTTGGAAATAAAAAGAATTTCAGGCCAAGCTTTGTAAATTATGCATCTCTCGGCTGTGATAACTGAGAATTGAGTGGAGCTTGAGATGTGATATTGGAGAATTGATAAGCTCTGCTCAGACGTGATCTGTCTTTTGATCGATCAGCTACATACAGCAAATGTGGATATACTTCGGACACTGATACCCCTAGCCCCCCCTTACAGCCTTGAGTCACTTTAGTTCTTTTGTTTAGTTAGTTGTTTCTGTGCCAATCTTTTGGTTTGTTCAGTAATGTTTGGTAGGATTGTTTTCGTGTATAGATTCAGACTACATGTATTGGTCTTGTGGATTTCGACCCTTTGTACACTAACAGCTTCTGGAACAAGGAGGACAGCTTTTTGATTCTGACTTCTGACAAGTTGAGACTTCTAATCATTCCAACTATTAAGAAAAAAAAAATCTTCAAACTGGTACCTACCTCTGAATGTTCCCTGGTATAACTTCACATATCTGCATGTGCTTCTCAGCATGAAAATTGGCCCAACCTGAGTTTAACTGCCATGTGAAATTTTGTCTTATTAAACCAGTAAATTGATAAAGAAGTATTTAACCAATTCATCCAAACAGAATTTTTTCACAATGCAAGACATCACCAGAGAAAACTGTGTCGTGACTTTCGGATAAGTGATCTAAATCATTGCATATCTACGTCAAAGCTCACAGTTTGCTCCAAGTGTCAGCTTAAGTGACTAGTTCGATCAACAACACCCAGTTGGGAAGTTTTCAACTGGCTCGTGGATGACTTGTCCATTTGAACCCCAAGCAATATACCTTACATTCCTCACAAAAAAAAGGGAAAAAAACATATACCTTACATTGGGTCAAACAGAGCTCAATTTGCAATGATGGATGAGTAATTATCAACATGTTTCATGCATACAGATAGCCTTGCTAGTAGCCATGAGAGTTCCTAAATGCTTGAAAATACCATGAGAGTTCCTCAATTAGAATAAATACCAAAACAATTGTACAATTCGTGACAGATTTTTTTCTCAGATTTTTTTTTTGGTATATGTATGTTTACATGGTTACTTATATGGTTATACCTAGCGTCAAATAACGCTGTGATCTTATGTAGTGACTTATGCTGGAGACATGACGGGAGGTCACTTGCACATACGACAGCGAGTTAGATACCCCCTGAGCTTGGCACTGGATAAAGGTTCAAAACTGGGTGCTGATTTTTCTTTTTCTCATTCTTCAGATGAAAAAACAAGAAGAAAGTTATTACATGGTACAACAACTAAATTAGCATCGGTGGTGAGAGCTCCTAGTCCTGCTGCTGCTTCTTGTCCTCCGCCATCTTCTTGCGGATCTCCTGCGCAGCGTTGAAGATGCCCAGGGTTGGCTTGTTGCAGACAAAACACTTCTTGTTCTTCGAATGATGCTGGAAATTAAACACATCAGAAACTGTTAGCATTTTCTCTACCATGGGAACCATGGTAAATAATGAGAAAGAAAAAGACACTGAATTATGTCGATCGAACAAAATGATTCGCACGAATCAAACAAGAAGTCGGTGACTAACGGTGGTGCAACGAGGACATCAGGTAAACAACCATTATTAGAGCATAATCCATTCTCGATCATCAATTGATATAATAAGCATGTAAAATCAAGAAGCAAAAGATTACAGCTAATGTCAATCAAACAGTATAATTTGCCCATGTCAGACATGCAGTAGTAGACTAGTACTGCAAAGAGGATGCGGGGAAAATGCATCCATATGAAGCAAAGCACAATCACTAGAACCAAATTCACCAATCTGATGCCTTGAAATTACAATGTCCACACAAGTTAAAACAACCAAAAAAATAATCAAGTTCTCAATCCACGGCTTATAACTTTCAACAGATCAACTAACCTTTAAATAGATAGCCACCCCTGGCAAGACACTTTATTGACGCATTATAAATAGATTAATACACTAGGAAGTACGAAACTCACAAACCATTAAAGATCCATAACAAAACTCAGGAAACATTTCCCTAAATGTAACCAATTGTGCATCACCACTCATGTTTGTTTCTTTAAAGATTTCTGAAGCCTATTTTGCATTGATATATCATAAGTTCATAACTGACACTATAAGTAAAAGGGAAGCAGAGGGGTGAATGATTCCCCGATTGTGATTACGTAACAGCTTACAGCTGGAAGCAATCACACGATAGTAATTGACACTTTAGCACTGCAGACAACTAAATTAATCAGGGGAGTGCACCTTGCAATTTTGCATGTACAGAGTAAGAGACGAAGTTGGGGAATTTTATACAGTAGTTGACTACTCTAACTTCCATATCCGCTGTAATGCTACACCGACAATCTATTTCAATATTGTAAAGTTGAGCATGTGGAGAATTCAGAAGTTGTCTCAGTTAGGCTGAGTTTCTCTGAAATATGCAGCATCTTCTGAAGAGATGACATTTGCAGTTGAAAATACAAAAACTAATTTTCTGTATATTCGTAACATCGTCCTTCTCTGAATATACTGAGGTCTGTCACATTTGAATTTGAGAGCCAAAACTTGTTCAAAACTATAGCCCAAGCAAGCTAAATCCTTAACTAAACTAGAACATGTTGCATCATCCAAGAAGCTGACAACGATGCCAGATCATCAAAGTCCAATACTGTGATGCTTTTCAAACTAAAAAGCTATTTTGGTGCCTAGATCACATTAACCCAAGTATCTATTCAATTGTTGTTGTGTATTAAGTTTCAAAAATCACACATCTAGGGTGACCCAAACACAAACTTTCTGTAAGAAAATAATTCTCTGTCATGGAAGCCCCCAAATTGTGTTACATCACCAATAAGAACATCTTTTAAAAAACGAATGATGTCTTCCAGTCATGCCACAGTATATTCCTGCCGATGGGACTGACTCACATGAGGCACAGCTCCCAACCCCCAGCACCCTACAATAAAAATCCTAGACTAAACACTGACAAGTGTTGTTTCCAACCTTTTTTATCTATGCCGCAATTGTAACTTCTCAGTCTATCCCCCAGAGCAAACAGATCTGGAATAATGAATTTCAAGCATCGTTATTTTTAATTCTATCATGAGGTCTTCTGCACTTGCAAGTTACAAAGAGCATTTGTCCCCTGCGTTATAATACTACAATAAAGCTACCTGGTCTCAAGCAGCATTAATTGGCATGCAATTTTGAACTTATTATTAGGTATCATATGACTTGTAGTTTGCAGCTTTCTTTTCATCAGCGTGCAACTAAATATAGGCATTCTTGTGGCTTTATACAGATCTTCATAGATTAAATGTCACAAAAAGACAAGGAGGTAGGCAGATACCCTACGCGAGCATGTGTTCTCCTGAAAGTTAAGCCAAAATGGATGCACTTGATGTCGTGCCTATGTATATCTCGTTACAAGGTATATTTTGATGCGGTACATCTTTTGAAGTTGCTACCTATGTATATCTTGTTACTAGGTATATTTTGATGTGATACCTGGTAGTTCAGTTGTGCGTCTGAATAAGAAAACTGTTAGATTCTTTTAATTTAGTCTAATAACAAAATAAAATGACGCATAAAGTAATATTTAACTCCTCCAGAAGAAGGATTTGAAAAAAAAAAGTTCATGGTAAATAACATCAGCACGGGAGAGAGTAGTTTGGTGGTTAAGGACGTTAAATGGTAAACACGAGAGGTCATTGCATCTTCTAAACCCAATGGATATGTTTAATTTAGCAAGTACTAACAGACTAAGATCAGCAGATGCATGGCTTCCTACATTCAGAATTGGACTTTATAATGGCCTAGCTCCAAAAGATACCCAGACAAAGACAATTATCATAAAATCCACCTTGAGCCAAACATAACCATTAACCAATAGAAAGATGAAACCCATGATGATGAAAAGCATTTCCCCTCCTTGTGGAGTTATCAACTTGTCTTTACCATCTCATTCGGAATGTCCTTAAATTTGTGAAAGGTGAAATCATATCTTCATACAGTTTCCCTCCACCAACCCATCTGTGGCTACGTCTTGGTAATAACATTTTGTATTTAGTGTAGTTCCAGATAAAACTAATAGGCCAAATTAATCAACAGAATTCAACTATTCATAAAGTAAATCAGGAAGCACATATAACACTAAAAGTCCTGTTAAATTTGCACTTCACTGTAAACTCCTTTACTCTGTATACTGAAGCCACACAATATTATTCAAGATTGGAAAGTATCCAAGGACTAATCCATAATTAATCTAGCAGCAAAACATACCAAACCTAAGACCAAGTATTACAGTATACTAGCAGAGGTACAGTTGTACCACAAATCCCCTACACTTCTAACAATTAACTTATACAAGCAATAGGATATGTAGGTTAATACATGAAAACTCAAAATTGCAAGGTGACAAGCATATAACAGAAAAAAAGAAAGAACAAATCAAGACATACCTTCAATGCGCAATGTTCACAAAAATAGTGCTTGCATTTCGTAACCACTGGATCAACAAACGGCTGCCTGCAGATGAAGCAGGCAAAGGGCAGCGCCTCCTCATCTTCATCACTGTCGTCCTCTGCTGCCTCGTCATCACTCCCATCGGCACCTCGCATCGCAATACGCCGCTTGCGTGCCTTCTCGGCCTCCTCCCACTCCTTCTCCAGCTGCCACCCGGACTTGTAATCCCCTCTATCGTGCATGAACTTGCAGGAATCACCATACCCACAATATCCCGTCTCCTTGTAGTCCTTGCAGATGTCGGGCTGGTAGTCGAACCGCGCGGTGAGCCGGATGTGCGCGGACGCTCGGAGCGGGCCGTGCGAGCCGCCGGCCTTCTCGCTGGACACGGTGTGCTCCCGCCGGAACCCGGCCTTGTGGTCCGTGTAGCCGTGGATCCCCTTGTACACCTCCCCTTTGCCGGAGCCGGAGCCGGAGGGGTTCTTCTTGAGGGACTCCTCGGCCTGCTTGAGC
>LAPY01004941.1:18612-28812 GCA_000970635.1 Eragrostis tef | reverse complement strand
CAATTACGACGAGGCAATAAACTAATTGGCATTGCTTATGAAATTCTGCATAAGCATCGTACATCCTTTTTGCATCTAAAAGGCAATTGTGCATTTGAGAGCCAGGGGGGGAGCTATGTTACGGCCAAAGGTGGCCATGGTCTTACGGGCTTTGAAAAACTTCTTAATTTCATCTGTAAATGTCAAAATCTCGTCTGGCTCCGTCACTGTTGAGAGGTCTTCTGCAACTGGATAACTCAGGAAAAAGGGCATAGAAACAAGTTGAAAATAAAAAAAAATGCCCCCATGCAGGATCGAACTACAGACCTTCAGTTTACAAGACTGACGCTCTACCACTGAGCTATAGGGGCTCTTGAGATTAGACTTAATTAGTTATATACTTATACATTGATAATTTGAGCATTTGTCTAGACCCTACAACCTGCCGCCCTGTCTCTTCCTTCCGCCACTTCTTTCTGCCCTCACAGCCGCCGCTTCTCCTCCTCCGGCGGCACCGCGACAAGCCTAGCGAGCAAGGCAAAGGCCATGGCGAACCCGGTTCGCATCGAATTGGACAAGCTTAGCGTAGAGCAGCTGAAGGGGATCAAGGAGCAGACGGATCTGGAGGTCAATCTCCTCCAGGACAGCCTCACCAAGATCCGCACCGCCAGCAGTCGCCTCGAGAACGCCTCCGCCGCGCTCCACGACCTCTCCCTCCGCCCTCAAGGCACGTCTCCCGTCCTCGAACCGCCACCCCATCTGCTTTTGGGCATCGCGCGCTCCATCTTCTCTTCCTTTCCGCGGGTCGGCTGATTTGGTTTGGTGCTGGCTAACCCTTCGTTTCGGTGGTGGCTGTGCAGGGAAGCAGATCCTCGTGCCGCTCACCGCGTCGCTCTACGTGCCCGGATCGCTCGACGACGCAGAGAAGGTCCTCGTCGACGTTGGTACTGGTTACTTCATCGAGGTAACCTGACCTGTTTAACTATTTGTATGCGTGATTGGTAGACCAGTTGAGCTTGGGCTGTATGTTCAGTATTTTAGTTAAGTTCTCTGCATTTTCATACGGGTCTGAGCTGCTGGAGTTTATTATTTGTACGCAAAATCATATGGCTTAAAAATGGGTGTCATTCTGATGTCTGGGATGATTGAATAATCGACACCATAACATCAAGTTGCTATTGAATCTCAATAATTCAGCAAAAAAAAATATGTTGTTGCTGTGTCGCATTATGTTTGTCTGTCAGCCTTTATGATGGAGAAGAAGCTAATACTACTAGCCTTTGAACCCTCCAGTGATGTCCTCATGATTTAGTAATCGCATAACTGGGTCAATGGAGGGAGCAGGGAGGGTATATTGTTTCCCTGGTTGTCTTTTCATTTAAACCTCTTTTCTGTTCTGAATGAACCGACGCCATGCCATAACTGAGCAATGTGTCATGTAGCTTTTCCATTGCATTTATTGTCCATGGTTGTCTATTCTATCGCGTTTGTGAACTTTCGTAGCTTTTTTATGATTGTTACTATGCTTACTGTGCAGAAAACTATGGCCCAAGGAAAAGAATATTGTGAAAGGAAAATCAATTTGCTGAAGTCAAATTTTGATGAACTGTTTGAGGTATGTTCTTGCCAGACTGCTCTGCTCTTGTATACATTGCTATTTCTGTCTACATGGAGGAGAAATTGCTTTCAGTTTCATATTCATTTCGAGTGTCAGTTAACAATACTAATGGCCGGCATCTAATATGAAGTTTTTTTTTGAAAAAAATGTTTTTTAGCTTTGAAATGACTTTGACATATGCCATTCAGAGTGATATGTTTCTATTTGTATTCTTACATTTTCTAGCGAAGCTTGCAAACTTTCTGTTTTGACGAGCTTATGGTCTATCATCAGATTCCTGTTGTCACTTGTCTTGACATATCTTATTAAGATCAGTTTTGTCACCACAACACTGCTCAAGATGGATGGCAAGTTATAATTATAGTGCCTAATACAGCTGGTTATTCCTTGGTCTTGAGTTTTTCTCTATAAATATCCATCATCCCCCTGAATGTATCCATGTTGCATGGTATAAAGATTTCATGTTGAAATAGAATACATTCATATATGGGAATTTATCTGCCCAATTGAAATAGCATAAATAGTTGGTGATACAAATAATAACCTGACCGCCTTTAGTTATTGGAGGCTTACTCTCACCAGAGCCACATTTTTAGACACTGTTTCATCTTGTGTTTCTCCCGCTGCTTCCACATCAAATGGAAACGAACAGGCAGACTCGTCTCTAGGAGTCAGGTTATGGTCGGGTGGCCGTTAGGCTATGGGCTAGATGGGCCTCATCTTCACACTGGTCCGTATCAAATTAGGTTCAGGACCTCTCTGCTGTGTAACCAATTTTCATTTCCCACTTTTTTCTGGATACTTCTCTGATACATATCCTGGGCGTATCTGTGTCCGTCGCTGTTTCAGACACGGATACGCCAGGTTCTGGTCATATCGGTGTAACGTAGACAACAACACGTCCTTCTCACACGAGGCTGCAACTCAGCCTTCTTTCCACTTCGAAGATAAATCCCAGCAAATGTAGCCACTGATTCTGGGATGAACAGTCCATAATTTTAATGATGCACAAATATTCATCTCTGCTGTAAGAGGAGCCAACGCACAAGATACGTTGTCAAGACAATGAAATATTCCAATGCTACATTTGTGATGTATTTATTTTATGTAAAAGTTTTAAAAATGAAAATATATCATTTCAACCGTAGATAAAGATTTTCCGTAGCACACGGACACTGTGCTAGTCCGTTATATAATGTTGTTGTCTCATTGAGCACACAATCTTTAATACTCGACCCAAGTATAGAGACATCGACATCCTGATGATACAATATTATAGGTCGAGAAAAGGCCCAGAAGACAGTCTCCCAGGAATAATTTAGCGAGGGACCCTTTTGTGTGAACCAGGATTCAAGGCCTCTCTACTGGAGGCCTTACTACCACACTACACGCCACAAACACACTCAATGATCTTACATTTTCCTCATATTCTAGATCGTTTCTGCCTTTGAACAGAATAATAATACAAAGCTTTGTATGGTGTTGATATAATTTGAGTTGAAATGGGTCCTTGTTAGTAGCTGATATTCAGAACTTGGATATTTCTTATTTGAGATGCACGATTTTATCCTGAATTCAGTACAACTTTGTTCTAAGCAAATGAATACTTGTGTACTATGTGCAGGTGTTTACGAAAAAGAAAACGTTGGCGGACGAAATGGATACGCTACTACGAGCCAAGCTGAGACAAGCATCACCGGGCCCAAGTTCGTGAGAGCCGGATGTGCTTCTTGGATGAACGGATCGTTTAGTTTGTAGCATTAGACAAGCACAGGGAAATGTTAGCTGCTTTGTTATGTGTGAAGGCAGAAGGTTGCATACGGTATGAGTTGAGTATTTTTTATATCTTATGTTGCGCAGTGCTGTCATTGCACGATTCCTGTGATTGTTGATTCTGAACGAATTTTCATTCTGTTGCTGTCCCTGGAATTGTTGAAGAAATCTCCCATGATTGTCTAGTATAGTAATGCTGCACATACCGCCCCACTACTTCAGCGGTTTGCAATCTGATGCATGAGGGCACATTTTCATGTCGCTGTACCTGGAAGTTGCTTATCTCCTGTACTTTCTTCGCAAAGGCAACAGCACAACACTCGTGGATTAGTCATGCGAGATTTTAACTGAAGCGGGATATATCTCAATCTTGAAGGCCTGAGTGCGACCCGCGACCCAAAGAAAGAGCCCTTCATGCATAAATGATAGGTGACCAGACAGACCATGAGAATTGCTAAAATTCTGGACACAAACGTTAACGTATCCACAAAAACGCCAATATCAGAGTAGGAATCCCTCGGATACAGTTGACATCTAACACAGGATTCCTATGTTTACCTACACTAGACAAGCTTCTCCCGCAGCAATGTGAAAGGAACCGCCAGCAGGAAACACCGTCTTCTCTTGCTTCCAGAAAATTTCCAGTGAAGTGGAGAGCTGAAGGCGTGAGATAAAGGGTGCTCTGGTGAGCAAATGAGTTTCTCCGGGCTTCCGAATGAAGAGTCAGGCAAAGCTTATATCCTGGTGATTTTCTCCTGGCTTTCACCTGCAGCCAGAAAGTAGAGTCTGGATCGAACTGCCAGCTGCTGCCCTTTTCTTTGACTGAAATTTCATTATTATCACAGGATCAATTGTATGCACATGACAATCTTAAGGAGTATGCATAAGATACAAGTGGGCACCTTTGCATTGTTGAAGAGGTCATCCGCAATGGCTTCCATTTGTTTCCGCTGCTTCTCCTCCCGCATGAAATCGGTTGTGCCACGCTCGTAGTCGGACTCTCTACAAAAAAGAAAACAAAACCCATCAATAATTTAATTCTCATTAACTTTAAGTTACACTAAAAGTCTTCCTGTTTCTTGCCTGTATGGTTCACGTGCAAATGGAATAAGGTCCTTGAAGCTGTTTCCAGACATTGTTTCCCTCTAAAGTAAAAAGGTTGGCGGAATACAAATAAACAGGTCACCATTCAGTTGTTTGTGCCAAAAAGAGACTAATCGATCAAATTATACATCTAAGGGACAATAGCGTTTTAACCATGATTCTAGACTCTAATTGCGTTTTCACCATCGTTTTTCAAATCTTGCAAAATCACCATTGATTGCTTTCAGTTTTTGCAAGATCACCAATGATTTCTTGAAAACTGATGGTAAAATCGCAAAACTATTTTGCAAGATCACCATCGCTTTTTGAAAACTGATGGTAAAATCGCAAAATCTGAAAAACGATGGTGAAAATGCAATTAGAGTTTGAAAGGATGGTTGTTTTGCAAATGCCCCATAAATATAATGTACCTTTCTAAAGCGTTTGAAGTTAACCCCTTCAGTTTCTGTTGGTGTAGAAGGACCTGTCGGAGGAAAGCTTCTGACAACCAGACCCTGACTAAATATAACATCACAAGTCCCATCCCTGCTGGTCTCCATGTTCTCATCCTTCAACACCTTGTTTATGGTGCGAACATTCTCATCCCTACCCTGGAACCTATGTATCACTGTTTTCTCTATGGCCTGAACATCATTCTCCATGGGTTTTGAAACTTCAACTTTTTCCAGGTCTTTTTGATGAACATTAACCTTGTTTCCTCCAACACATACAACATCTTCAGTGGTTGTGTTTGCGATTTCATCATCGGCATCAGAATCAGGCACAACGTGTTGAGACTTGCTAGCATCAGCAGTAGGGGCAGAAGTTGCAGTCTCCATTTCAACATCAGAATCAGCCACAATAGTTTCATCCGTCGAATTTGATGATGTAACAATGACTGATAGAAATATATAGAATAAAGGGAGCATTTGTATTAATGAATGTAAAGAAAATGAAAATGTAGGGCCCGAATGAATTTGTATTTCTAATACTTCGTATAGTTGATACTTACAAGCAGGTGGTTCAATAACAGAAGCTTCCAAGCGGCCAGATAATACAGCAGCAAATAGCTTAACATCACTGATCTTTGACAAAGGAAATAGCAAGCGTATCTCACTGAATTCCAAAGGATATCTTGCAGGAACTACAAGAATTTGTTGATCAGAATCTCCTGCTCCGGAGTCCTATCAATAATAAAGTTGAGATTGATTGTGGCACCAAATGCAATGCAACTGTCTACAAGAATAACTAAAGCAATAACTTATTGGCATAGACTAGAAGGGAAACGTCAGTTTTGCTAAAAGACAGTTAGAGAAAACAGAATAGACATCACATTTTCTGAAGACAGCATAACGATTCACCAAAACTTACCTGGCTATTTGCACAATATTCATCAATATCGATATACTTTGCTCCGGCTAATTCCAATAAATCATGGAGTTTCTCGCCAAATTTATACTGCACTTAACTAGCATTAGCCAACAATCAAACGACTAACAAACATCTTTCTTTTGATACAAGGAAGAATATACACCACCTTATCTGACGAGCCCAAGATAAAAGTATAGCCTGCTAGGCAGTTCTGAATGAGATTGACATCCACCATCTTGATCATCGTACCGTCAAGAGTCAAGTTTGGGGTGTATCTGGGTCAAGTTCCAATAATACTCACTGTCTATGATCATGGAGCAATCGCAACTTTATACAAGGCTCTATGCAGACTAGTTTTGAAGGGTTGCCCACAAACTTACTGTGTGCAAGAAGGGATTTCAGTGTGCATGTTCTTTTCAGCTATTGCCTGGAACAGACCAAGAAAAAGCAAAATTCAACATTGGACATGCATATGAATAAGAACGACACATGAACTTGTCTAGGTATTCATTGCCAATTCAGTATCAAGAATCAAAACACAAGATCTTTTCAGGGCAACCTGCATATTTTATGACACATGAACTTTTGGCAAGCTAAATTGCGTAAGTCCACCCACATTGGAAAAGAGGTAACTCACTAATTTAAGAAACAGCATTGGAGAATTTATGAAGTATGGCGACAAAGAAAGGTAGTACCTTAAACCACTCTCCCACCACGATCTGCTTCTTTGCTATAACTGCATCAAGGAGCTCTGGTGTCAATGAACATGATTCATCAACAAGAACATGGGTACATTGATCACTCCACTTACGAGTAGCATAGGCGCCTTACAAAAACAATGATGAACATCATTAGCATGTAAAAGAGAATAACACATTATCATTTATCAGCACTCAGTAATAACAGCCATTAAAAAGAAAATGACTAGCAACGAACTAACAGTATTTCTATACATAATAGAAGCGCCAATTACCACTAACCAATAGATGTGATGACTGTCTGCAGCGATGGATCAATTCGTGCTGACTTCATGCCAGCAAAAAAGATGACTATGGGAACAAATGATAGCCTGTCAGGAAGGAAAATAGAACTAAATAAACTTCTTCATTTAAAAAAAGAACTAAGTACAAGTGACATTCAACTTTGCACAAACGGGTCACAAATGACAATGAGTTACACGAAAAGAGTGGCTGTAATCAGCTCTTCCTATGCACGGTGACATGTGCCCAAGATGAATAAGGCATTAACAATTTAGCATACGAAAGTCAGATTTTGACTTGTATCACCTGAAGGTCCCATTTCCACTTCCAAAAGTCACAGTATCCCCATCACTTAGCATCACATCTTCGTCTTTATGTAGACGACTGCCCTGGGTTCCATGTACTCTGTTGACAAATGTGCCGTACTTTGAACGGTCAACTACACGAACACAAGAAGGACTGGCAGGTGCACCAGACCGCGTATCCCAGGCAACCATCTTTTCAATCGAAATCTCCGCATGGACTCGGGATATAGATGTGTCCGTCTGAACAATCACATCGCAACCTGTAGCATAGATTGATCTATCATGAGCCTGAATAAAACGAATTCATGTGCTAGGAAAAGCATGAATCAGAGAAACGATAAACCCTAGTGAGATAAATATCCACGTTCTTTCCTATTGCTGATTGAAATGGCAGTAGCAAATATAAACCGTTCCTTAATTCACATTTCAAATTTTAATCCACGGACTCAATATATCAGGACAGGTGAATTCCACCAGAAAATAACAACGCGACTAGCTCATCACCGCAATAATACAGATAGCTAAGAACTTCACCACATTAAGTAATAACAGCAAGAAACTGAAAGGGAAGTGCGACGGGAAAGCCCAAGGAGTCACCTTTGCGGCCGACCTTGTACGTCCCGGCGGCGGAGATGTAGTGCTTCTGCGTCCCTACAAAATCGAAGGGAGAAAAAAATGATTACTAAAACAAAACCGGGCAATGAACTCATCGGGAACACCGCGGACAGCCCTGGACGATAGAGGGAGGGCGGCGTACCCGGCACGGTGTCGACGGGAGTCAATGCCCAGACCATCTCTTCTTCACCCCTTTCCGCTGGACACTCTCCTCGTCCTGTTCTCCTCCTTCCCCGGCACTGCCTCCGCGGCCGCACGGCGGGGCGCGACGGGGAGCCTGGCGGTTCGCGTTCGGTGCTTCCGCGGCGGCAGTCGGAGCAGCAACGGGACGGCCGGGGAGACCAGGGCTTTCTTCGTCTTTCGAGGGTGGAAGTGGGTCAAGGGACCTGCCATCATGGCGATCCTTTTCAGCCCAAGAGGCCCAACTGGTTTTGGACTCAGCCCATAGCGATGCTCGCTGTTGCTACTGGACTGAATGATCTGCCACCATCAGCACTCCCCGTATTTGCTCAAAAAAAAAATCAGCACTCCCCGTAAATTATTAAAAAACTCTTTTTCTTGGGAAACTTAGAACGATGTCACCGCGTGATTTTGAGAAACGATATTGGTTTGAGATGCATTCGGGACACAGGAAATGAAACCCATTAGTATATCTCAACTTGCTCAAGAAAAAATAGCTATCTAAAAAGGTCCGCGTTATAACGATAAGTTCAAAAACTAGCAGCTGCTTTGCGAAATTTGGTTTATTAGTGATGGAAGACAAAGTAGCAACGAACTCCCCAGCGCGTCATCCTTCTTGCTGTGTTAATGGAGATCGTTTGCAGGGTTCGACGAGCGGCGAGGACTATTTAGAGTACTTGTTAAGGTAAAGTAGCATATATTCCAACTGAAATCAGCCGCGATATGCTTCAAGATTTATGTTATGCGATTGATCTAACAAATTTGTAAATGTTTGGCTGCAAGTCAAATACGTGCCCATAGTCTAAAGTGAAATCAACAGACGAACCAAATGATGCACACTTTCCCATTAGCAAAAGCAAGCAAGAACATGTACAAAGTACAACAAAAAGAAGCAAAGGCGATTTGATTTTCGTTCCGACTGCCCGCCTTTCCATCTTCCTGTCGCTCCTTTTCTTTCTCCGCCCCACCACACCCTTTCCTCTCGATCGATCAGTGGGTCCAGGCGGCGAGCAAGCTCCGCTTGATGGCGCGGATCCTCTCGAGGCACCGCTCGGCGCGCTCGATGGCCATGTCCGCCCTGTCCTTCTTCCCTCCCGGCGGCGGCGCCGTCGCACTCCTCCTCCGCTTCCCGTCCTTCCGCTCGCACGCGCCGCCAGGCTTCCGCTTCCGGGTCGTCGAGGACTCTGCAAAGTGACACAACAAGGACCTCGCATGGTGAGCGACACGAAGGAGTGGCCACCGAACGCGCGATCGTGCACGGCCGGGCTCAAGAGACGGGACAATGGACGACGCAATGCAGGGTAGGCGGCGCGCGGAAGACGAACCTTGGGTGCAGGAGAGGTGCGGCGGAGGGGGAGCAGGCTGAGAGGAGGGAGCGGCGCTGGCGCTGTCGCCGGCGCGTGGCAAGAGGAACGCGGCCGCGTCCAAGTCCAAGCAGTGCTCGGCGCCGGCGCGCGGCGAGAGGGCCGGGAACGCGGCGGCGTCCAGTTCGGGCTCGGCGACGAGGCGCTGGAGCTCGGCCTTGAGCGGGCCGAAGCGGCCCGGGCGCGGCGGCACCCCCCGCCACCCACGCCCAGCCGCCCGACGCCGTCACCATCGCCCGCGCGCGTGTCAAACGAAGTGCAAAGGGCACAGCGAACTTTCAGAGGCGTCGTACTACTGTACTGCTGACGGTGCAGATGAGCGTAGAGTAAACATGTTTTGAATGCTTCAGAGCATATTTTATTCTTTCTTTTACCTGACGTGGGAGTATAGTAAAGAGTCCAGCTTCAGATTGCAGGAAACTTGCAAAGCAGCGTACGCGAACGGGAGAGGCGAGATGGGGTCGTCAACACATCATAATGCATAGTGCTATTGTTCTTGCCGGCCTGCGCTACGCCTCGGCAGCACGGCACGGTTGCGTGGAAGTTGGAAAGCGCGCGGGTTTTGTCGGGCGCCGCGCCGGCGCAGGGGAGCTCTGCTTTGCCAGCCAGTGTACTGTACACAACCCGCTTCGGTCCTTGGTTCCCGCGGCTTTTCGAGGCTGGATCTTCTCCGTGGCTGGAGCGGGGTGTGATCTGCCTGCGGCGCCACTGCGTCGTCTGGTCGTGGGCCCTGTGGTCAAGGGTCAACCATGCCGAGGCTTTGGATGGGCACATCAAGTCCGTGCTTCCTGTCGTCCCAAACAACGAATGGTGCCAAAAATGGCGCACCAAGAATCTGATGGAGTAGACTTTTTGGCTCGGGGGAGCTGCTGCCCCACGGTTACACGAACAAAACGCTTCCCAGCTCCAGCAGGCAGCCGTTCACCGAGCAC
>LAPY01004939.1:19820-35125 GCA_000970635.1 Eragrostis tef | reverse complement strand
GGGCCCCCCCCCCGCCGCTGGCCACGATTTCCGACCACGGGTCGCCTGCGAGGAGGAGAGGGCGAAGCGGGTCAGTGACAAGGGCGGAGGAGCGGCCTCCCCGGCCGGGCATTGGGGCTCGGCGTACCTTCTCGAGTCGCCATGGGGCTCGGCTTGAGTGAGAGGGGGGAAACGGAGGGCTCGTGTGAATGCGCCGAGGCGAGGCGGTGGAGTTTGAAATGCGAGGTGGAGTTCCGCGGCCGTTGCAAACTTAAAATGGCGAGGGGGAAGGGAAGAAGACGAACGGGCGGGGCAGCGGCAGAGTTTGGGTGCGGCGAGAAAATCCGCTTCAGCAGCACACTGACTAGTGGGCTACGTGGGAGGATGTGGGGCTGGGCACTCAGCACGCAGACAAGTTCTTCTTTTTTTTTTTTACTTTTTGTTTTGAGACTCACGCAGGCCAGTTCTTGTGGGCTGGTTAATCTCAAGAAAAAAGTTCTTGTGGGCTGGGCTGGTAACCCTTGATTCATGAATCTATCTCGTGGGCTGGTGCCCAGTGAACATAATAACATTTTTTTTAGATAATGAACATTAGAACATTGTGTTTTTATAAAGAAGAAATTTTATGAAGTAACGCAGTAGTTAACCGGTAAAATATTCAGGAAGGTTTCAGATCGCAGCAGTAATAATTCCTTTATCATATGACATTTGGAGCTGTCTTTTGGTCGTTCAAGAGAACCCCGGAATTTACCCTGCAGATCTTGAGGACAGACATGCAAGGGGAATTCTGTACAAAAGCAACGCATACATTGCATACATCAAATTTACAGATGCCAAGTCTTGTAGACTGGGAAAGGTTTTTCCTTCCAGCCGTTGCTCAGCAGTCCAAAATAATCTGTACAGTCCGGGCACGTGAGCTAGAGATGTCGCGCCAGTCCACAAACACAAGCAGTGTCTGATGGCTCACGCACCAGCAGGCCTTCACTGATGCCTGCCACGATGGTGCGTCCTGGAGCTTCTGGTTGCGTGGCTACGATGATGTTCATGCCGCGGCCGCGCTTGTGAGAGGAGCATGTCCGACTGAGCTAGCCGCCTGCTAAACTCGCTGCTGCCATCATGCTGGTTATCGCCCTATATATAGAGAATATTCCCGTGATTAGAAACAAATATTAACCGACCAATGAATAGGCATGTCATGAGAATTCTTCACCATTCGTAAAGCCAAATTTGGTTGATTTGATCCGACGAGCAATTCAATTGTCTCGTCCATTTCCATGATCTTCTGCTGAAGGTTATCCTTCTCCATCTACAAGAACACACAGGCATACAATTTAGCATTTGCGCAATCGGGTAGGTTGCAACTTTGTATAATGTTCTAGAAGTTTCAATATCATATTATGAACAGGCCTACAGTAGAAAGTCCCCAGAGCAGCATAAGTATTTTCTCGAACCTGTAACATTTCAATCTGGGCTTCAAGCATCTGCTCCCGCTGCTCAAGCTCTTCAACGAGTAGTTGACTCTCCAATAGGTCTGTCTTTCTTTGGTCCATGTCATCGAGCAAGCTGAAAAAAAACAATTTTTAGCAAGTTTACTTGATTCTGTAACATCGTCTGAAAGCAAATGGCTCAGATGAACAAATCTCAGGAATAGAAGTTTCACCTGTCCCTTTCCAGAATTAGATGACCAAGTTGTTCTTTGAGCAGCTCAAGTTCTGCATCCTATTAGTGGCAAAACAAATGAAAATCAGGGTAATCGTCACATTTTATGGCGTGACGATGTAAAATTATTTGTGGACTACCTTCAACTTTGATTGTTCAATTTGTTGCTGTGATGCTATTAACAACTTGTGCAATTCTTCTTGGTCGACCAAGTTCTGGACATGAGCACAAGAAATCTCAACAAGTGAGCTTGGTAAACAATAGCCACCTAATATTTAACAGCTTGAAGGCACTGCTTCTACTTACAGCATAGTTTGTCATGTCTAATTTGACGCCAAGTAGTTCCCTTATAATGTCATGCGTCATATGCCATCATGCTGGTTATCGCCCTATATATAGAGAATATTCCCGTGATTAGAAACAAATATTAGCCGAACCGTGGATAGGCTTATCGTGAGGGTTCTTCACCATTCGTAAAGCTGAATCTGGTTGATTTGATCGGACGAGCAATTCGATTGTCTCGTCCATTTCCATGATCTTCTGCTGAAGGTTATCCTTCTCCATCTACAACACACAGGTATACAATTTAGCATTTGCGCAATCGGGTAGGTTGCAACTTTGTATAATGTTCTAGAAGTTTCAATATCATATTATGAACAGGCCTACAGTAGAAAGTCCCCAGAGCAGCATAAGTATTTTCTCGAACCTGTAACATTTCAATCTGGGCTTCAAGCATCTGCTCCCGCTGCTCAAGCTCCTCAACGAGCAGTTGACTCTCCAATAGGTCTGTCTTTCTTTGGTCCATGTCATCAAATAAGCTAAAAGAAAAAACAATTTTCAGCAAGTTTACTTGATTCTGTAACATCATCTGAAAGCAAATGGCTCAGATGAACAAATCTCAGGAATAGAAGTTTCACCTGTCCCTTTCCAGAATTAGATGACCAAGTTGTTCTTTGAGCAGCTCAAGTTCTGCATCCTATTAGTGGCAAAACAAATGAAAATCAGGGTAATCGTCACATTTTATGGCGTGACGATGTAAAATTATTTGTGGACTACCTTCAACTTTGATTGTTCAATTTGTTGCTGTGATGCTATTAACAACTTGTGCAATTCTTCTTGGTCGACCAAGTTCTGGACATGAGCACAAGAAATCTCAACAAGTGAGCTTGGTAAACAATAGCCACCTAATATTTAACAGCTTGAAGGCACTGCTTCTACTTACAGCATAGTTTGTCATGTCTAATTTGACGCCAAGTAGTTCCCTTATAATGTCATGCGTCATAGTATCCACGGCAGCCAGTCTTGATGTTAGCAAGCATATCTATGGACAAGGAGAACAATATAGGTATCAACCTATGGACATTGATGAGCGTTGGATATCAACTAGTGAACATTACAAATGAAAATGGAAAAAATGAAGCACAATTTTCCAGTGACTCCACAGACAAATGATAGGTTCTTAGATGGTCATGGTCATATAAATATTCTATCACAATGCAACCGCGATATTTCTGCCAATGTTCACCTTACTGACCCATTTTTCAAGCCAATTGGTGCTTATGATGTCTCATATTGTTAGGAAAAAAAATTCAAGCAACTAGCTAGCATGCCATTTAAATTCAGACTAGTAGTCCTAATGATCCTCACTGATGTATACAACATTGTGATTTTATGAGACAAAATATGGATTAGCAACATAATATGGCTGACCATTGCCAGGTAATTCAATCTACACTGTAAAACCAATACAAAATGAAAAAAATACCTCTTTCTGTTTGGTACTAACCAAACCTTCTAGTTCTTCAATTCGTTGGCGCGCCACTGATATTTCTTGATCCTTCTCAGAGTTCATTTGTTGCATAATGCTAGAGATGCACCGGAAAGGAGAACCAGATCCTCTTGTTCGTCCTGATGGCTTTTCAACTTTGGTGTGTACAGTTTCAGAACTAGATTCATGTGAACCGAATTTCTGTTTAGAAACCATATGTTCCATTTCTTGATACTGTAAAACAAGAATCGTTAGCATTTCCTCTGTAATAAAAATTTATACAACATGTGGTATTCCATACCTTCTCCTGAAACAACAAGGATTGTGCTTCTGAATGCAGGACCAACTCAGCAATATGCTCTTTGTATTGCCTTATCTACACAAATAAAAACAAGGAATTAGAAGGTTACTTATAAACACAGCACTTGAATTCTCAAATAAGTTATATGTATACCTCCTCATCTTTACGCTTTGCTTCCAATTTGAGACCTTCAATCTTCTTTTTAACATTTTGATGTGCAATAACCGCAGCGTGCAATTTCCTACATTAAAAATGAAATGAACTGAAAATAATTCACAAAACATCTTATGAAATTCTCATGAAAAGAAAAAAAACAGTTGAATATTCTTACTTTTCTAGAGGACATTTCCCATGACATAATTCCTCAGGAGCATCACAATCTGATGCATTTTCAACAGAATTCATGTCATCTACAGCTTGATATTCAGCCTCAGATTGTTTATGTAGCTGATAGCTTCTTACTTCCTCTTTAAGGTTGCATACCTACAGTAAATCCAAGAATATGTTACGATTAACATTGTACAAATAACCTCCATGACTCTCATGTATTATTTTGCACCAACTCTTACATCATGTTTCTTGCTTCATACCATATAATAAGCACAGAAAGCAGCAAAGGAAGCAGATAAATGAACAATTTACCTCTTCCTCAAGAACAGTTATTGTCGCTTCAAGTTCCTCAACAGATCGCTCAAGAATCTTAACCTCCTCTTCTTTCTCCTCAGCGTAGATTTTACTTGTCTCTGCAGTCTATGTAAGCATGACAGTTGAACCACATGTCATTTAAATGCAGAGTTATGATGGAGAAAGAAAACAAAAAAACATTTAGAACATGCTTACTTGACGAGCTTCAATAGCAGCAGCTTCATTTTCGTCAGCCAAAGCCTCTGCCATCTCAAGCTTGTCCCCTAACTGAAGTATCTCTGCTTCGAGATTTTCCCTGGAACTACTCATTATTTTCAGACTATTATTTAGCTCCTCAATATCTGACATCAACTGCCCCACTTCAGAACAATTTAACAGTAGGATTTGGCTCTCCAGCCCCTCTATGACCTTTACTTTGTCTTCCAACAGCACTTTCGTTTCATTGTTCTTCAAAGTTTCCTCTTCCAGCATCACTCTGAGTTCATTGTTCTCATTCAACAGCGCTGACGATAAACTTTGAGATTGCTCTAGCTCTGATCTTAACATTACGAGTCCAGCACCATTTTCTGCCAGTTCTTCCTCAAGTGCCTTTTGTTTTTTCAACATGTTTTCCATAGCAGAACTTTTTGTTTCAAGCTCTCTTTGAACATTACTAAGGGCAGTAGATATATCGTTAGCTTTATCCTTCATATCTTTCGCATTTGAGATATATTCTTGCAGTAGTTTGAGATCATAATACAACCCTTCTGTAATATTGATTTTCCTGTCAAACTCTTTTCGGAGGGATGCATAGTCTACAGTATTATCAGCTGGACAACTGTTGCTGCTCAACTGTATTTCTTGAAGCCTGGTGACTTTCTTTTCAATATTACTAATCTCACGAACTATTTTACTTAACAACGGTATGTTCTGAAAATCTTCCTGACTAGATAGTACCAGAGAATCAAGTAAATTCATGGCAAAAATCAAGTTATTACTCATCTTATTCAGAAAAGCTGATGACTTTCTTCTCAATATTACTAATCTCATGAACGATTTTACTTAGCAATGGTATGTTCTGAAAATCTTCCTGACTAGAAAGTACCAGAGAATCAAGTAAATCCATGGCAAATATCAAATTATTACTCATCTTATTCAGAAAGTTAATTAATTGGCTCACATTTACTGTTCCCTGATGGCAGTTATATAGCATCTTTTCTTGTCCATTCCCCATTGTGACAATATTATTCATAAATGCTAAAAATGGCATTATTAACTGTGACAAGTGATGCTTGAGACGTTCAATATCATTAAAAATATCTTCTGTACTGTCTTGATCTCTTTGGCAACCTTCCACAACTGAACATATCTGTACGCTCCCTAGTTTCTCAAGAGCAGTGAAGGGGTTCGTACTTAGCTCATCACAAGCAGCACTTGGATATATCCTAGAATTTTTCATGCCAGACACTTTATTGACGAAGACATCCCACTGCTGACCAATACTGGAAACTATGTCATTGACAACAGTCATATCGTGCATACTGATCTTATTGCTGTCTTCCAGATCAGCAGAACTGCTTAATGGAAGTACATCCATGGATGACATTTCCTTTCCTTCTTCAACCATATCAATCATATGATTGCTACTACCAGATTCTTGAATTAGACGAGTTTTATCACTGTTATCAGATTTTCTGTCACCCGAATGACATGAACATGACTCAAACTGTTGACAAGTGAATCCATGAGCATTTGAATTGAGGTGATGGAATTGCTCGGCAGAAGATCTTCCTTTTTCTTGTACATGTGACACAATGTTTACTAGATAAGACCTTGAGTCACTTATACATCTCTTCAAGTCTTGCCCAAAATTAATAATCTCAGAGCAAAGAGTAAAGAGTTCGGCTGTACTGACACTTTGTATTTGCTGAAAGAGCCCCTTTATTAGAGCAGCAAGATTTGCGATCTCTGCAACACAATCATGTATCTGTTGATGCAATTCGTCATACCTCTGTGATGTACAAGAACTTGCGGCCTCAAGTTCCTTCAACTCATCGATCAGAGAAAGCTTGTCAGATGATAACACCTCCACCACTTGCCTGCAATCATCTCTTTCAATTTTCAATTCTTTGTTGGCCTTCAACAAAGCTGAGAGCATAAATTCAGCCTCTTCCATGGTTTCTTGAGCCTCCTCAAAATTTGAAAATAAGGTCAAAACCTTATTTGATTTGTCTTCAACAAATTGTAAGACACTACCAATCTTCAACTGCAAGGTTTACAATGAAATCAAACATTATATCAGAAAGAAAACATCAACTGAAGTGTATGAAGATTAATTTGTTGGTGCTTATGGAATTTCAGTCAACGTAGAGCACCGATTCTGTTGCCTATTATGATTGGAGACACTGGTGTTTTGACCCATGTAAAATTATTTACCTTGGTAATAACGTGATAGATTATAAAAAATATTGTATGCAACATTTGACAAACGGCTACATGCGAGCTACAAATACTGCAAGCCTTCATGAAGCAAACTTCAATGTAGTTTCCTAACAGTTGTAGTACAGTTAATTTTTTGTCATGGTTTTTTTTGGGTACGATACTCCATCTCTTTTACATAAATGTTATTTCAGATATTGACAATATTTCCAATACATATCATTGACCATTGCCTCTGCAATTATTATAAGTACAATTCTTAAGAATACGTAGGGCGTATGGTAACAGACCCAGTGCATTCTGAAATATTAAAGAATGGTTTTGGTTATTTTCACTGATGAGGCCATGAGGGAGATCCTATTTGGCTATTTACATGTAACTTACAGTGCATGCATCTGAAAGGAAAGTTATTGTAGATCAGCTTGGTGTGTACCTGGTTATCTGAGTTAGATTTACTGACTGCTGATCCAGTTTCATTATGAGGCATATCATCTGGACTATCAGGTGATAAGCCATCATGAGGATGTCCTGCTGCTGCTTCTGCAAATAAGCATTTTTCCTCTTTCAAATGGTTCTTTAGTTCTTCTATCATACCATCCTTTTGGTGCAATAAATCTGCCAGTTGCAGTGCTTCCTGAGAAGTTTCTTCATTAGCTAACTGATGTGCTTCAGTTATAGCAAGAGTTGCGCCTCTCAAAATGTGCAACTTTTCTTTCACTTCCCTGCCCATTTTCTGTGCAGCTTGTAGTTCAATTTGAAGTTTGAAGATCATCTTTTCCTTCTCAATGCTAACTTTCATAGCCTTCTCCACATGTTCACTGACAGAACTATTGCTGTGAGGAAATGAGCTAATCATATTATCAATATTCTGGTATGCATCATCTAGCGATCTGCATCCATCTGTCAAGAAGCTTGTGAGATCAAAAATTGCAGTCTCCCATTCCTCAGACAAAGAAGCAATTTGTACATCTTTTGCAACAATAATCTCTGAAAGCTTGTTGCTTTCTTCAGTCATAATGACTAGCTTCTCTTTGAGCTCTTGATTTATTCTTTTAAGGTGTTCCAACTCACGACTTATTCCATCCTTCTCTATAAAGTTAAGCTCATTCAGATTATTGTGTTTGTCAAGTACATCATGTGAAGACCCACTAGCTAAGTTGAAGCATTGAGGCAATGCTCTCCCATATTCTGATATTGTTGTAGGATCCTCGAGAACATGTGTTTCTGGATCACGCAAATGAGGAGGAGATTCCAGATCTTCACTGTCAATTTCATATGGTAAATCAACTTGAAATGATTCTGTTATATTTGTTGCGGGCCCTGCTTGCATGAAATGCCTGTCGACATCATCTGATGATAAATATGAAAAATTATGTCTGGCTTGATCCTGTTATGAAGTCAAAAGAACAGCAAAATGTAAGCCATGAGTAGACCTTTAGTAATGGGCAGGTATTACAATTGACAAAAAATCTCACATGTTGGATAGGATTGATTCTTATATGTGCAACATTCTCCTTTGTCTCGAGAGCAACCTGACAAATATGATGATGAAAGAAAATGAGCATCCAAGAACCTGGGTTGTCGAAGGTTGCACAAACAGCATACGTACTTGGTCTGTATTAGACTTCTGGTATTGTATCAGTTCACAGCGAAGCTTATTTACTTCACTGCAAAACAGCATTCACCAATATAAAGTCTCAGAAACAAGTAGACAATGGATAACCATTAATAGAAGAAGTACTTCACTACAATAAAAGTTATATATAAATATGCATTTGATGTAGAACAGATGTGGAATACTTACCGAGCTAATAGAACATTGTTTTCCAAGCATGCATCCAGCTCCTTCCTGCAATTGTCAAGCTCCTTGATGATCTCATCACCCTAAAATCATTGCATCCCGCAATAAGAAAAAAACTCAAGATATTCTTCATTATGTTGAGGCAAATAGAGCTTACTTCCAAATTATCACACTTCCCTTTCCGGGTTATAATATGGTGACATTGCTTACTAAAAATTAAGGCTAAGCTTTTGACAATAGGTTCCAAATAAATGTGTATGGGTAATAAACCAAAAACAAATGAAGACACACCTGAGCTTCTGTATTTTTAGGTGCTGTAGCATATTTCTGCTCAAGAATATGAAGGAACTACAGAAAAATATAAAACGATCAGAACAACGTGTAAGATAAAATGAGATATTTGAGAAAAAAAATTCTGGAAGGTTGGATATACATGATTGCGCAAAAGGGATATCTCCGTTAATAGCATCTCTCTTTCCCCTTGTTTATAGAAGTTCTGAAGCCTGCATGTGAGTGGAGTAGAATGAGCTATTACCGTTTTATTCAAATGCACAAAAGGCCCCAAGTCATAATGTCAATTTTATTTTAACAAATAATATCATTTTCCCTCAAAAAAATATCATTGGGAATTCAAAGCTGTAAGCTTGAGATATTACGTTCTAAGTTCCTCAATTAGTCTTCTGTTTTCCAAAGCAAAGTGAGTCAGTTGAGGATTTTCATTGATCTGTTCTTGCAACAGCTGAATCTCTTGGGAAAGTGCAGCATTTTCATCCATTTTATGTTTTTCATCGTGGATTTTGAGCCTACTTCTCAAGCGCTGTGCGTCAGATTCCATCAGGTCGACCTGTTCAAATCAGAAGTATAATATCAGTGTTGAGAAGGAGTATGTTAATCTTCCATATAAAATAATAATTGTATTCTAAGCTATAGGAATATAAGTATAGTTACTGATTATTGGCTCTCTTCTTTAAGAAGTTGAAATATCACAGTAGAATATATTATTACCAAACGATTCAAATGCTTTATTTCATCTTCCAACTTCCCGATCTTGGTCTCTGCTGATTTCTCTCTCCTGAGGCTTCCAACTAAAACATCTTCAAGATGGCTAACCTGTTATTAGATGTATTAGTACTTAAGGATGTATCATATAATTATTGTTATTTACCGAAACGTTAGATCATGGCCTGTAACCTTTTGCTTCAGGATATTCAGATCACAGTCTGGTTGATCTTCTACTCCATATAAATCTTCAAATTCATTGGCAAATCCTGAATTAAGCAGCTGGAAGCTAGGTGATCCAGGACATAATTGTTGCTTCTTCAAGCATGTCAGTTGATCCTGTTAGAACAAAGCCATGCATTATACTAAAAATAACCTCTAATTATATAAAAGGTGTTCTGTAATGAATCTGACCTTTAGTTCCTCTATTTGCCTTTGTAAAGCCATAACATCTCCTGAGGCATCTGGAAAAGATCCATATACTAGTAAAGTTGACGTAATGGAAATATAAGTACATTATTTTGAATCAGCTTCGCACGTTGAGCAAACTTCAAGGTACTCAATGTCTCACTTGAAGAACTGTAATAAGTAGTTCAATGAATTAAGCACATTGTAAAGTATCAGGAAAAAATACTGAATAAAAGAAAATAGTGCCGAAGCTGGATACCAAATAGATGGGCTGACATTGGCAACAATTGTTGTCTTAGAGTTTCCTCCTAGGGAATCCTGGGAATATGGAATAATGAGTCAGAGAAAATAGTGGAGGATGAGCAAAAAGAAAACATCATGGATCCTGCTTTTCTTCATATTTCAACCTGGAGGAGAAATGTAAGCCTTGAATCTCTGTAGGGCACATGACGGTTTTTCCCATTGGCAACATCCACTAGAGTCATGATAACAAGCCTGAAAAGTATATAGATGGAGTATAACTATGACTGGTTGCTTCTTATTCTATAACTTCTGATGCTAATAACTTTCTTTAACAAGAAAAAATCACTGAAACTATGAAATTCCGAAATAGTATGATCTAAACATTTAAATGAGTGTTACTCATGCTCGGTATTCTTCACCTTGTCATAACTATGGGAGGTTATAATAAAATAAAATCTACTCATCAAATTGTCAGACTTAACATGCAAAGTTTCAGCTTATATTATGCCTTTGTTAACTTCACAATTTTTCATATATAAGCACTTGAACTTCCAAAAGATATAGAAGAACTTAGCTTGCCAAATATATCAGGTTTGCAGCTGTATAGACATTACGTGTGCATTCTTTTGTTTCTAGTCAAAGAAGTATGATCCAAAATAAAAGGTATGGGAAATGTTGTCTCAGAACAATAGGTTACCCAAGAGTTGACAACGATCTATTGATGTTTGCAGCTTCTTTCAAGCGTTCTCCTTCAGCACCTGAGCTTTTCTGCCTAATTCAAATTCAGTCAATATCTGTTAAGAAAGAAGAAAAAAAAATGCTACCTTCATTATCTAACTCACCTCTCAGACCCAGCTAGGTCAACCAAATTCAACCTCCCAAAGCGGAGATGTGTCATTGAATCACTTTCCCAACGGCTCTCAATTACACAAGTGAAGACACTATGTGAACGGCTGCTCTCACTATTCATATTTGTAGCAGCCATTTTCCTGTTTGCAACCCCCTAGAAGAACATTTCAGAAATTTCATGGAAGTTATCGCTTAAGAGTAACTGTACATCAGATATTTAGACTGAATTGAAAAAAGTAATAAAAATATGTTATCACCTGTAGCAGTAGCAACATAACATCTTTAACAGACGACACATAACATTCCACAAGGTTTTCAACATATACACCTTTCTTTATGTCTTCACGGATCTACAGAGAAAAACAGATGTGAGTTTTGGTACTCAGTTCATACAAAAGGAAGCAATTTCCACTCATATCACCTGAAGATTAGTTGATGATGGCTCAAGAAGATCAGTTATCTGTTCATTGTATATCTCCAGAAAAGAGCATTTGCAAATATATTTAAGCTTCTCTTCCCTCCGGCGCTCTTCTTCCTTCAAATTATGTTACTTTTGGGTCAATATATCAATAACAGTTCACTGAAGTATTAATCTGACGTTCAAACACCTTACCTCATTAATGCGTGCAAACAGGTATTCGAAAATACGAGGCGTCAAGCCAGAGTCCTTACTAAGTTCATTGCCTGATTTGGTAAGCTCCCCCATCATTGTATAAGTTTTCCCACTTCCTGTCTATAAAAATATTGGCACAGAGTCACATATAGTTCAGATGAATTCTTCTGCGGAGTGGACACAAAAGAATGCAACATTATCATACCTGACCATAGGCAAACAAACAGCCATTGTACCCAGACATGCAGTTCTCCACCATTGGCAGACCCACAACTCTGAACAGTTTTTCCTGAAATTGAAATAGATAAATATTTTCTTAGGCTACTAAATGAAGAGTGATCCAGAAAGAAATCTAAGCATGCTAGTACACAAGATACCTGTGATATTGTTTCGCACGCAACATGGTCGAAGGTGAACATTGTTTCAGGATGTCCTGTCCAGCTCAATGACTTTGAGCTATCCTGCATCAGGCATCTTTTCTGACCATGTGTGGCATTCTCAGCATCGTTAATTGGCCTTATTCGTATCAACACCTGCAGAAATCACATGGGCAGTACAAAGTTTAACCACATCGGGTTCAGGAGTATTAGACAGTGAGCTTCAATTTGGTCAAAATATAAAAACTCATTATTGTCATTATGCATGCTTGACACTAGGCTCATTAGGACCAAAAACTGTGAAAAGCCAATGCATCATCTTATAGAATGGTTAGATTTTTAATTTAGTGTAATCCGGGATTCATGGTCACTGTCTAGACCATTATTGTGATGGTTGTACTGGACACAGAACGGATAGGCGTGTATTGTACTCTGATTGAAGAACTTCACCGAGCGCACAGGATCAAGTTATAAACAAGCAGACCTGCACATTGCGATCCTTCCAGAATGCCGGGTCCTCGTCGAGCTCGAAGTGAGGCACTTCCACAGGCACCTCCGCGGCGGCCAGATCCCTGAGATCAAACACCCTCCTCGACGCCCCAATCGAGGAGGTCCGATCCCTCACCCCCGACGCCGCGGCGCAGGCCCTCGGCGTGCCGGCCAGCGACTTGGGCGTCGCCGGCGCGGACCGCGGGTTCCGGCCAGGGTCAGCGATGGCCGCGAGCGGCGACCTCGGAGGCAGCGAGAAATGCGGGGCGGGCGCGGGGGCGAAAGCGGAGGAGGAGGCGGTGAGGTCGTCGTTCTCGTTGGACTCCGTCACCCCGGCGGCGGAACGGCGGGCGCGCGAGGTGGAGACAGAGACGCGCCGGCCGCCGTGGCCGGCGCCGGTGGAGGCCATGGCGGAGGAGAGCGGGGAGGTGGAGTGAGGTGGCGAGGAGTGTGAGTGGGAGCGGGGTCAGAGGACGCTGGCTAGTAATCGCCGATGCACCGCCCGATGGGGTGGGTCATCCGGGTCTCGGGGCTCTCCGCTCCGATTCAAATTTGAACTGCTCCCTTCCATCGGGCGAGCAGGTGGATCTGGTGGAAGGGAAGCTCTCGGCGCCGACCGTTAAGAAATGGTTACAAAATATAAATGGGAAAGTCGTCTTCTTAGGTTCAATCTTTAATGGTGATCTCCCCGCATTTGTTAAGTATACTGTTTTATGTTCTCACTTCTCAGTCTGCAATATTTCCAGTCCCAAGAAAGGAAAAAAAAACCCTGCAATTTTCCCTATGGATAATGCAGCATCATATATGTGCCCTATGTATATGGAATAAATTTGTACACATTCTTTGTTATAAGCATTATACTCCCTTTGTCGTTTGGATTTGATCAAAGTTAATCACTTTTAACTTTGACTATAAATAACAATCGGTAGTAAAAATATTTACCATGTATAAATGATGTTATTAGAATCATCATAAAACAAAATGCTAATGTCATAATATGCAACTCTTCATTTTAAAATAATTTATTTCTTATATACAGACATATTAATTTTGACCAAACTTAGGAGGATTATCTTGGACGGTGACAGTAGTCAACACACATAAATCGCTTGCATGTTCTCATTTTTTTTTTGCAATAAACAACACTTTGGTGAAAAGGAGGCAGCACCAGTTAGGACATGTTTGTTTGGGCTGGAGCTTTCGAACTTTTAAAAAAGCTGATTGTTTGAGTAGCTGAAAAACTGTCTATTAGATTTTTAATATTAGCTTTTGTAATATATATTAAGCTTTTCGGCATGTCAAAAGTCAAAAAATGACCTTTCAGCAAGCTTTTTAGCTTTTAGTTCATTTCATCAGAAATCAGTTTTTCAATATAAAAACCAAAACAAAAGTTTGCTGTTTGTTTTAGCTTTTGCCGAGCTGAAACAAACGGGGAAGCGTCCCCAAAGACGACTCTAGAGATGTCGTTATCGCGTTTCACTCTGTCGTCCTACTCAGGCAGCCCATCATCACGGGCGAGCTCACTGGGCCGTAGATGTTACTCCATCATTGGGCTACTAACAAATTACCAATGTGGAGATCAAATCACCAATGCCTGATTTTTTTTCTTGTGCGCTAGTGCCAGGCTCAAGATTTTGCGCATGAAAAACCAAATAGCCGAGCAGTTCCTTGGAAACTCCCTTTGACTGAAATTGGAATCGTCCAACTACGCACTCGTGTTCACATCTAACAATGACCGCAGAACAACATGAACATCCTCATAATCTCACTAGCTATCGTCGCTGCGTAGTCTATTCATCTCATAGCACTAGCAAAGCAGAAGCACATGCGGAATTTGTTTCTTGGCAAACAAGCGCGAATGAGATAGGATCATGTGTGTCCTTGACCAAAACTCGAATCTGCCAACTTTGCTGGTGGATCCCCGGCATTCACACCTGAACTACGTACATGAACTTCCCTCCCTTTCGCGTCAGGTACACTCTGCTCGTAGAGTCCCACGTTGGAAGCTACAAGGGTGGGCTTTACACATCATCCATCCAAACACAAGAAGATAACATACTTTTACCCAACCAAAAGGGATACAATCGGATAAAGAAACACGCCTCGTGATCAAGTGTCGCTGTGCTGCTACGGCTCACGCTCCTGAAATGAAGTTGTACTAGTGCGGCAATATTTTTGTCTGGCGCTCGATACGGCGTGGCCCTTGTCACGAGCAGCCTGCGTCATCGAGTGATCGATTTGTGTACGGCTACGTGATCCGCAGATTCCCTTCGCCGCACGCTCGTTCACACACGCCACATGCGCTTTTGTCACTGGACTGGAGTGACCTGTGATGACAAACCACTCCAATAGTCCACGACGTTCCACGCAGATAGCGTTCACTCATGGGACCCGGATGACAGTGACACGGCCCCACCGCCAACCTACAAATACGGACGTGCTTGCGCCACGCAGCACCACAAGCACACAGCACAACCCGTAGCCACAGACAAAAGAACGCAGAGCACGCAGTTTCCAGTCCCTCTCCCAATGGAGCCGTCCGGCACGATCGTGTTCGCGTCCGTGGGCGTGACCAGCTTCGGCTTCGACGTCTTCTCCGTGGCGGTGCCGGCGGCCCCGGAAGATGGCGGCGAGGTCACCTCCGCGTCCAAGCTCGACGAGCGGCGCCACACGGACGGCGTGTCCGTGAACTTCAACGGGCAGTTCGCGGACGACGCCGGCGAGGCCGTGGCCTTCGTCTCGGAGCGCAACGGCGC
>LAPY01004931.1:15714-34670 GCA_000970635.1 Eragrostis tef | reverse complement strand
AGACTCATTAGATTCGTCTCGTAAAGATGTACCTATCTGTAAAAAGGTTTTGTCATTAAACTTTATTTAGTACTAAATTTTCTTTGTTTAGACCCTTTTAAAATTTAGCGCTAAAGTAAACGAAGGGCACGGTGATCGGTAAAGTGCCACTTGTCCTCCTCATAGACGCAACACGTCATCAAACTCCACGGTGGCAGCCCTCCTCGCAGGATGTCCTTTTCTCTCTCTGTCAAGGGCCCATGTGGCTCTCTCTCTCCTATCGGTTTTTAACCTTGCTTCCATGCATGGATTTCTCCTCCCCCTGCTGGCCCCAGCCGCACCCGTCGCCCCAACAAAACCTCCCTGCAGAGTGCAGATCACAACCTCCGCAAGCTTCGCCATCCGCTTAACCACACCACCCTACCTTTCCTCCCCTCTTACTCCTTCACCACTCTGCTCGCCTCAAGCTTGCTCTGTTTTCCTTCCCCCTCTTCGCTCCCAGATCTCAGACGCTCCACGCCGCCGCAGATCCTCCTCGCGATCGCGCTTTGATGGCCGCCAAGTCGGTTTCTTGATCTCCCCGATCCTGAATTCCAGCTTACTAGCTTCCTGGTGGACGACATGGAGCTTGCTGCGGCGAGGCATGGATGCAAGGTCTGCGGGAAGAGGTTCCCGTGCGGCCGGTCGCTCGGGGGCCACATGCGGTCCCACCTCTCGCTCGGCGTGGCAACCGTGGACTTGGGCCGGAGCTCCTCAAATGGCGTCGTGGTCGGGTACGGGCTGAGGGAGAATCCCAGGAAGACGCGGCGGCTCTCCGACTTCGCCGAGGAAGAAGAGGATGAGGTGGATGGTGGCTACGGCGATGGCGATGGAGAGAAGCTCTTTGGGTCGTGGAGGTCGCAGTTGGTGCGAAGCCATGCGTCCGGTGGGAGGGATCGCGACGAGGACGACGACGTCGACGTCGAAGAGGAGTTCGTTCCAGAGGAGGCGGAAGCAGAGGAGGTGGAGATGGCGGTGCCGATGAAGGCGCCGGCGCCGGTGGCGGTGCCGAGGCGGAGGCGCCGGTCGATGCGCGTGGCGGCGCCCGCCCCCGCGCCGCCGCCGCCGGTGCTGATCGGGTTCGAGAAGGAGCAGGAGGACGTCGCGCTCTGCCTCCTGATGCTGTCGCGCGACACCGGCCTGTGGAGCTCGCCGGTCAAGGTAAAGGCCGAGCCTTTCGACGCCGACCACGGCCACGCGACGCCGGCGAAGCAGGCGCACGTCCGAAGAAACGGCCACGCTTACAATTCCGACGAAGACTCGTCAGCTCTGCTCCAGCACGGGTACGGGTACGGAGGAGACGCCAAGACCAAGAGGAGCAGGAAGCGAAGGAGCTCGACGAAGCAGCAGCGGCAGCAGCAACGTCCGCCGGCGCCGAAGCGGACCCGGTACGAGTGCCCCGGGTGCGGCAAGGCGTTGGTCACCGCGCGAGCCACAAGCGGATCAACACCAGCTGCAGCGCGCCGCCCAAGGCCGGCGTCGTCCCGGCGCCGGAGCCGAGCGCCGAGACGTACACGTCGTTCGGCGGCACCCCGTCCCCCTCCGCCTCGCCGGACTCGGTGGTGGCCATCGGCATTACTGGCGAGAGCCGGGTCTCCGGAAAGGCCAGAGCTTCCAAAGCGGTCGTGGTGGAGAAGTTCGAGTGCCCGGTCTGCTTCAAGGTGTTCGCGTCGGGGCAGGCGCTCGGCGGGCACACGCGATCGCACTTGCTGGCCGGCGATCTCTACGACGCCGGCGCGGACGAGGTGCAGCACGCAGCCGGTTTTCTCGATCTCAACTTCCCTCCGGCTCCAGCGGAGGAGGCTTGAAGCTCGGCCGCGCTCGCTGGCTGTACTGATTACTGAACAAAGCTTGATCCACAAATCGAGGTGATCAATGGGAGGATGTGTATAGATCAATTCAATTCATTTTTTTTTCTTCACTGCTCATCCAGAAGAGTTCAAAGTTTTCTCAGGTTTACTTGAATTTTGGTGAAAATTCGTTTCTTTAGTTTCTTTTCCTCTTCATCAAGGTACTTATTGAACCAATAAGGCTGGTGATGATCCGAGCTCAGAGTAGCTGAGCCGATTCAGTTAATGGGTTCTAAGAATCAAGGTTTGCAATTCCGATGCTACCGGTATTACCGCTCGGGACCGGAATGGGCGGTATTCCGGTATACCGGAAAAACCGGACCGGATACCGGACAAATTTCAAATTCTAAATTTTCGAATTCAAACTTTCAAATGAATCGGTAAACCGGTCGGTAAGTCCGGTTTTCCGACCGGTATTTCCGGAAAACCGGACCAAATTTCGGAAAACTGATTTAAAAAGGAAAAATAGAAAAAAATCAAAAAAAATCAAAATTTGAAAAAACTAAAATAAAAAATATGTAAAAAAACTAGATCACATTTTAAGCTTAATGGTGGAAGCCGTACAACTAAATTCGATTGTTTGATTGGTCAAAAAAAATGGAGAAAGGCCACTGGTTGATAAAAAGTGACTTTTCTTTTTTTTCTCTTCCTTTTTCTACACACAAACTTGCTTTATTTTTTTGACAGACCAAACGAACGAATCTACGTTTATTGTTTTCACCGCTGGATTGCAAATTTGATCTAGTTTTTTTAAGTATTTTTTGTTTCAAATTTTTTCAAATTTTTTAATTTTTTTGAAATTTAAAATGGAAAACCGGTCTCCCGGATAAACCGGACCGGACCGGTTTTTCCGGTTTTCGTGGAAACCGGTCCGGTTTACCGCGGGATTGAAAACCTTGCTAAGAATAGCTCCAAAGCAAAGCTCTTTTTACTTGGTCGTAGTGTTATTTTTAACTTTGCAATCTTCTTGCTCAAGCAACTAACAATTCTCCGTGAATTTCTGAGTCAATGCTAACCTTTGCTCTGCTCCTACTTTTGCTCCACGAGTTTCTGAGATCCGCCTTGTGCGAGGCAGGAGCAAGTAAAAAATTTTAATGACAAAACCTCTCTAAATAAGAGAATCTTATTTAGACCCCTCTAAATTTTAGCACTAAAGATAATCTTATTATTTAAGAGTACTAAATAAAGTTTAATGATAAAACCTTTTTACAGATGGATATATCTTTGCGAGACAAATTTAATGAGCCTAATTAATCTATGTTTTGCTACATTGATGCTACAGTAACCATAGTCTAATCACGACTTAATTACCTTCATTAGATTCGTCTCGCGATTTAGACCAGAGGTTCTGCAGTTAGTTTTGTAATTAAACTTTATTTAAGACAAGATTTTTTTTGTTTAGACCCCTCTAAATTTATCCCTCTGAAACGGCCATCGCACCCTTAGTTGCCTCAAAGTAACAAGTTGCGTCAGCTGCTGCATGCTCGGTACAGCAGTACTGCCCTGCCGCTGCTATTGGTTGGTGGCTCTGAATTGAGAGCAAGCAACAGGAGCATTTGAGCTGGGGCAGCAGAAATATGTGAGCTAGCTGAACTGAAACAGGGGAGCAGCATTCAGCAAGCAAGCAAGGTGCAGAGTACACACTGATGGAAGCTCAGGAGCTGCAACTCCTAGTGACAAAATGATTGGTTAGTACAGTGAACTTTATTCAAATAATACTAGATGTTGCTAAAAGAAAAAGATTTGGCATGCATGTGTGTGATGGCATGTGGTATCAGGCAGTGCGCCCAGGGTTGTTCACTTGTCCACCAGAACACTGAACGAGTCTTCTCAATCACCATTCCGGTGTCTCTTTCTCTCTCCTCTTTGTTGCCTTTTAGCAAGCCCGCTGCTAGATAGTTTATGTTTCATTCACTGAAAATTATAAATCCTAATCATGTCGTCTCTGTTTCCCTCCCTCTCTAGAGACGCACGGACAGCTCACACAAATGTTGTGTTGCTCATGTCTCTTTCTCGCCTGGCCTTTGCTGAACTGGTTCACCTCGGCTCGGCAAGCACACAGGACACTTGCTACTTGCTATAGCTCCACTGCAAAGAGTTGCAGCCTGCAGGCCGTCACGCGTTGGAGTCTTGATTTTTCTCTTGTTTGGACAGGATTTGTTAGTTTGTTACCAGTTGAATAAATTTCTTCAGGTCCCGACTGTGTTCGAGGTCGCATATTCCCTGCTTCATTTCCGTAAACTGCATCGGCATCTGGAAAACAATGTTCCTTGGGTCCATAGATTCATGAATGCAAGAGTAACTTCCTCGCAAAAAAAAAATGAATGCAAGAGTAACTGCTACTCCATGCAGCTCTCGATCTGTTGAAAATTGAAAAAAGGCAATCGAAATTGTTATGCTTGATGTTTAAGATCTTTTGAGACGGCATCTCGAATAGGTGCGGTGGCGATCTCCAAGCAGCTCTTTTTATCAATGGCAAACAGATGGGACCACGGCCTTGTGCCGGTCTTCTTCTCCATCCTATTAGGTGGAGCTCTCGATGCTGGTAACCCACAAGTCAGGCAAGGCTTCTCTCTTCTTTATGGCCTCACTTTGACTGCCATTATATATCGGCAGCAGTCGGTTTGTTGTTAAGGGATAAATCGCATGAAGTATTCAGAATTGATCGCAATGACTTGAAAGCTTCAGTAATTTTCAACAACTTTCATCGGTGCCAGACTTGCCAATCCCTGCATAGCCTCCATTTGCTTGACCTGAATTGGTTGCCCAAATCGGCATCGTTTTCTCCTAGTCAGTTACGTTACTCCGATTCAGGTCCTAGAACGATGTACCTAGAACAATACATTTTTAAGCTCCAAAATCAGCATTCCATGCATCAAGTCCTTGGAATAGCAGGCACCTCAAGCCAAGGCCTAGAAAGGAATGAGCTGTCACAAGCTCTTCTCGCATCTAGCCAAAGGATCATGTCACATTCCAACTTGTACATACATATAACATGTATATGTACGCCAATGAACTCTGACTATTCTGGGTCATGACTTGCTGCTGGGATAATGAGATGATGCTCCATAAACAAAGCCACAAGATGTTAGTTGTGCAGGCAACTTCCATTAGTGGTTCCCACAAATGTGTCTGCGCTTAACCAAACGAAACATTGCTCGCCAGTCGCCACTCCACAAAGCGGTCATTCTCTTGCCTTGCAACCACTGAACAAACACCTTTCTTTAGCAGCCATATACAGATCCAGATCTGCCTCCCTGCCTGCTTCAGTGGCCAGTACAATGCTGCTAAAATTAGCCAAAAGGTAGGAGCTCTAATTCGGTGCTTGTGACCGGATTAGTAGGCAACCACTAGCTTCTAAATGCCATAAATTGTAGCTAACTATTTTGACTTTCTAGTGAGCGTGTTCCTTTTAAAAAATTTCCAACAGAGGTGTCGAAAGGAGCAAATGACGTACACAATATTAGATGGTGACACTGGGCAAGCAGAAGCAAAGGTAGATTCCACTATACACTGGAGTATATGTGAATTTCAAGAATGTAATAATTGGAAAGTTTGGTTAGCTAGTGAGCAAGAGATCACACCAACAAAAGCTTCGGGGGCACTCGTAACAGAAAAGGCGGGCTCTTTGGTAAGGCTTCTGAACCGGCTCCTCCGCTCGCTTCACCTGAGAAATGTGGAGTAACAATAAGTCTCTTTACTTGGCTGCTTTGCAGGAGCTGTTTTGTACAGTGTTTCAGTTATTTTTTCTGCAGTCGCTACAGTGTTCGCAGTTATTTTTCTACAGCTGCAGCCTACCGAACAGGCTGAATCATATCCTTGTGTGTGTCAGTAGCTAGCAAATGCTGCTCTTACCATTATCAGTCATCAACTCATGTCGTGCTACCTACTTGCTTGCAGTGCATGCCAGTAAGGTGGTTAAAGAAACAGAAGTTCTTATAAGGTTGGGTACTGTCAGAAGCTTCGTGATCTAACGATGCCACAGGTACAAAAACCAATTTATTGACATTAGTTTACAGCTGATTGATTAACGTGATCAACAAACTCGTAAAACAACAGTAAATCTCTTTCTCACGTACCTAAGCAGCAACAGGCTCACTTGATTGCGGTTTAGGAGGGAGGCGACTGATGTAACTTGATGCGGAAAGAAAGAAACATTTTATAACTTTTTTTATTGGGACTGAATAAACCCTTTCCTTCGATGCTATGAGCCACTGAGGAGTAGTAGATAGTGATGTCCAAAATGGCATCCATCATGTAACACAATGTTCAAGTAAAAAGAAGAGGCCAAATCAAACAATGTTGGACCTATGCCAGTCGGTTTGTGTTTTCTTTTTCTGAACATGTCCTCATCTTGATCGACTTATCACTTTCATGAGGATGGCACCCAACCAAATGCGAGCTGACATTTTTTTTGAACTTACAATCTTACATGTTGCGGTGAATTAGTTCATTTTTTTATAAAAAAACACAGACGTTATTAGATGACCATCTCTCTCTCTCTCTCTCTCCTTGATCCAAATAGAACTTCGGATTTCCTTTTACAAGGGAACACTTTAAATTTCAAATTATAAAAAATAGAAGAAATATAAAAATCGGGGCCGTTTGCTTGTTGCTAAATTGTTGAAGAGATGAAATAGAACCAAAAGGTTGTTTTTCTGTAAATTCTGACTGAAACTGTCATATTGGGCGTAGTTGAACTGTTGGAGACAACGAGAGTACGGTTGGGTTCCTGTGCGACGTCGGATGTAGATCGAAAGGTGAGAATTTACTGGAAAAACACCCCGAGCCACCACGACAGCTCGAGCTTCCCCTCCTCTCTCACTTAGCGGCGGCGGCAACCATGGAGGACGACGAAGAGTGCCCTCCCCTCGCCGTCGAACTCTCGCCGCAGGCGCAGTCTACTCCGGCGCCAGATTCCTCCTCTTCCTTACCAGTCGGCGTCACCGTCATCACTGGCTACCTCGGTGCCGGCAAGTCCACGGTGCGATTTTTTCCTCCGTACCCTAACCCCCTCCTCCTAACCGCTCCCTGTTCCCACTCTGTTTGGTGAAGCAGGAGCGGCAAAATCCTTGTGGTGCATAGTGTTGGAGATGTGTCGTTGGCTACCAGATTACCGCTGTTCAAATTCGTGCTGATAAAGTGATTATCTGTTGTGAGACGGGCTGATGAGTGATAAAATACGTTGATGTTACGAAACTGGATTGTTGAGTTTATCAGTGTTGTTCTCTTTGGTTTAGGAATTAAAGGACGAGACTCACATCATCTCTTCAAGTCGTCACTTTCAATTAGGATTTTTCTTCCATATTTACAGTGCACCTCGCCTTATGATCTCTTAGTAGCGATTGTAACCATTCACGTTGCTTCGTGTTAACTGCTATTTTTCTTATCACATTTTATATACCTTTTGGGACGGTATGGCTTGATGGTTTCTCTTTGGACTTGAAATTTTCAGTTAGTCAACTACATTTTGAATGCGCAACATGGGAAGAGAATTGCTGTAATACTAAATGAGTTTGGAGAGGAAATTGGGGTTGAAAGGGCAATGATCAATGAGGGGCAAGGTGGTGCCCTTGTTGAGGAATGGGTGGAGCTGGCAAATGGATGTGTCTGTTGCACGGTGAAACACAGCCTGGTTCAAGCTCTTGAACAGCTTGTGCAGAGAAAGGAGAGGTAAAATATAGTTTTTCCTATCTATGCGATAATACTTTGCATACAACATAGGATCTTAGAATAGGGCCCTCCTTGGCTCCTTTAGTTATTTTTTGTGGTTCTTTTTGTTCATTTCGATGCGTTGATGGGGCCAATAAAGTGATGATATATTTGATCTGATATCGACGCCAGTACGCCATGACTATGGCTCAAAATTATTATCGACAATCTCTTTTTGGTACAAAACAGTTCTGCCTATTTACAAACATGAGACTGGTTTTATTTTGCCAAATTGCTCGCTTTCCTTATCCTGTTCTGCATGAAACAATGGAGTTCAGTTCTAGTTTTGGTGTCTAATAGATCATGCTCGTACATGGGTCCTATATTGGAATTTATTGGTTGGTTACACCCTTGTAATTTATGATGATAACGATTTATATTAGTTATCCTAATCTGTTTGAGTCATTTTGTATGCTGCAGAATGGATCATATATTACTTGAGACGACAGGATTGGCCGATCCTGCTCCACTGGTCTCTATTCTTTGGCTTGACGATCAATTGGAGTCATCAATCAGACTTGATTCTATCATTACGGTTAGTGGTTCATCTGTGTCGCTTGTTTGCACAGCTGTCAATCATAATTTTGTGAGAAGGAGAAAACACTATTGCTAGGCATAGCACTTTTATGTAGCTTCTTATTTACACTTTTCATTCTGGATTTCTGGTTATACTCGAGTTCTGCAAACCGTCTGTTATCGGTGCCCTACAGTTGCTCTTAAGAACTACCGCAGTTGGAAATATCATAATATAGGACCTCTCATGTATAGTTTTTGTGGAACAAGCTTTTTATATATTTTGACTATTATCTTCAGGTAATTGATGCAAAAAACTTCAGGCTTCAGATTGATGAGCACAAAAATTCTTCCTCATTCCCAGAAGCATTTCATCAAATTGCATTTGCGGTAAATTGTCCTTCGTTTCTCTCTTGTTCCTATCATCTGGTTTTATATTTCGGATCTTCACTTTGAAACTCACAGGTCCATTTTGTTGATTCCAGCTGCAGTTGAATATCATAGTTCACCATCTGAATAACTACAGCATTGTGTTGAACCCATGTGCAGGATGTTGTGATATTGAATAAAATTGACCTAGTGAAAGACAACCTCGAGGATTTGGAAAGGCATATTCATGATGCAAATGCTCTGGTTACAGTAGTGAAGTCTGTCAGGTGCCAGGTTGACTTGGATAAAGTATTTAATCGGCAGGCATATGGTGCGAAGGTCAGGAAATCAGTCAAGAACTTGAATTGAACCCCCACCCCCCCTCCTCCCCCCCTCTTTTTATTTAGTGTGAATGAGGATTGATCAACAAAGTTAAACTCTAGTCATATCAATGCCTTTAATCTAAGTTACTTTACTTAAGATGCATGATGTTATATAGGTAAGTAACTTATCTTTGTCTGCTTGGATGTATATTCTCAGATGGTCAAACTCTGTAGTCTGCAAACCATAATTGTCTCAGTAAGTCATTAAAACATAAGACTCATTTACCTTAAAGCTATTAAGGACATAAGTCAGTGGAATACTCCGTATGGTTTTGGTGCATTAGTGAGCTCATTCTACCTTATCTTGCATAACTTTAAGTATTGAACCATATGTCATTATTATTTACCTCCTTTATACTTCACGTGCCCTTCTGGGACAGGTTACTAAAGTACTATACTACTTGTGAATGCTATAGTTTTTTTTTTAAGTTCTGAATTTTGAGAGGCTAGATGAAATCAATAGAAATTTGTGCAAAACTCATTTGTTGTCCTTTGAAAGGCCTTATGCTAGGCCATTTTACCATCTACTTCCTAGTGTACACCTTGTTCAGCAATCATGTGGCCACTTCAATTCAGGAACGTGACTGACTTTATTTATCTCTTTCCCCATAGAATTCGTCACATCTGCAAGAACTCCTGGACTACAGTAAATCGGTACCACCTAGTCGCCGTCATGATAACAGTATTTCCACCTTGTGCATCTACGAACAGGATCCAGTTTCCTTGGCTAAGGTACTGTCTTCCTTAATTGAACCATATCAAACATAAACTTGTGTAACCAACAGGGCTGTGAATTGGTGATTCTTAGGGTCACCTCCGACCCTCTTTAGTTCAACCAAATGAGCTTATTTTCTTTTGGAAAACTAGTTCATTTAGTTAACCTAAAGAGTCACCAATTCACACCCTTAGTAACCTAGACGATCCTTAAGAAATGCTACCAGACAGAAAACAGTGGAAACCGAAAAGAGATTGCTTAATCTAAGATATCAAATTGAGGATTGCAATGTCACATTGTCCTCTTTTTATGCACACAGTAGTTTTGTTAGAAGTTCGATCTATTGGCTTGTTTCATTTGCTGTTCCACATTATGTGGCTATCTTATTTCATACTTAATGTGTTGCTTCTAAGAAGCACCACGGTCAAGATCTTTCTTAAATCTCATGGACCAAGTATTTATAAGCTCTCTTCGAAGCTATTCCCGTTTATCAATTTGAAACACTTGGTTTTTCCTGTTGGACCCTTTGAAGGTATTCCGGTTTTTATCAAGCTTGCATTCGATCCTTTTGAGACCCCATTTGTTAGGCATTTTAATATGTGGTTTTGAAGTTAACATCTCTTGCGACATGCAAAATTAGGATGCTTTGCATTTCCATTGTCCACTGGTCTAAAATTATCTACTATATATAAAAGGCCGTTTTATACTAAATGCCTCATTAAATTTCTTCTGATTTGCAATCTAGTAAATGCTCAACCTTTGACATATTGGTTTGACACGAATCATTTTTACAGGTTGAATCTTGGCTTGAGGATCTTCTATGGGAAAGGAAATCTAGTATGGATATATATCGCTGTAAAGGGATTTTACATATCCATAACTCAGATCAAGTTCACACATTACAGGTTGTTACACCATACAAGGAATCTGAAGGAATTACATGATCAGCTGAACTTATCCAACAAATTTCCGTTATGGAGACCTCTGTTAACTGTTGCATTACATATAGTGTACAGATTGTCATTACTGAAGTCTGATTTTTCCCTTATGCAGGCAGTGAGGGAAGTCTATGAAGTTGTGCCGGCTCGACAATGGTCTGATACGGAGTCTCGCATGAACAAGATAGTTGTCATAGGTAAAACTCAAAACTCATTAGTTCATCATCTGCAATTTTTTAATTTGTTTCTTATCTCTATTTGCTGATTGCCACAGGCCGCAATTTGGATATCAGTGTTCTTCAAGAGTCATTTAGTGGCTGCAAGGGTTGACGATATTGTTCTGTTTGTCTTGTACAATGTAAGTTGCCCTTTTTTATGATTGTTCTGGTATACATTATCCATTTTGGCTGCATCACGTGCCGTTATAGATACCTTTGTTGTTTATGGCAAACGAATCAACTTGGATTTTTGTTTATATAGTCTCAATTCTTGGCTTCTCACTATATAGTAGCATTTTAACTCCAATGTATGCGTGCAGGTACCTGTGTGTAATGAAATACTAAGGGGTTATGTGAATCTCCATATCTATACTTTGTCAATGGAGGATCTTCAGTAGATTCACTATGCCAAGATCAGTCGAAGAAACAACTTGTTTTATTGCAGTACCATGGCAGCTCTTTTCGGCACACCATGGTAGATTTTTTCCGTATCGCGGAAAGGCATTCATGGGATCATGAGTTGTATTTTGTGGAGGATTTTAGTTCGAGTTATATGCTAACTGATAGAAAACACATTGAACATATTAAGGGCAAATTTTCCTTCTGAGTTCGTGACCTCTGAGCTTGTGGTATGCGTTCTGTACTTCTACTTCCTAAAAGAGGTGGCCCAGATTATTTATCCAACTCCAATAGCTTCGTCCCTAGTGATTTTCTAGTTGTAGAGCGTGGTATAATACGTTTTGCTAGGTGGGACATTAAAAAGGGAAATTTGTCTGTAGGACACCCTTCAATGTCGGTTTTGCATCAGTTTTTTACTAATAAAATATTTAAACGAATCATTTTTACAGGTTGAATCTTGGCTTGAGGATCTTCTATGGGAAAGGAAATCTAGTATGGATATATATCGCTGTAAAGGGATTTTACATATCCATAACTCAGATCAAGTTCACACATTACAGGTTGTTACACCATACAAGGAATCTGAAGGAATTACATGATCAGCTGAACTTATCCAACAAATTTCCGTTATGGAGACCTCTGTTAACTGTTGCATTACATATAGTGTACAGATTGTCATTACTGAAGTCTGATTTTTCCCTTATGCAGGCAGTGAGGGAAGTCTATGAAGTTGTGCCGGCTCGACAATGGTCTGATACGGAGTCTCGCATGAACAAGATAGTTGTCATAGGTAAAACTCAAAACTCATTAGTTCATCATCTGCAATTTTTTAATTTGTTTCTTATCTCTATTTGCTGATTGCCACAGGCCGCAATTTGGATATCAGTGTTCTTCAAGAGTCATTTAGTGGCTGCAAGGGTTGACGATATTGTTCTGTTTGTCTTGTACAATGTAAGTTGCCCTTTTTTATGATTGTTCTGGTATACATTATCCATTTTGGCTGCATCACGTGCCGTTATAGATACCTTTGTTGTTTATGGCAAACGAATCAACTTGGATTTTTGTTTATATAGTCTCAATTCTTGGCTTCTCACTATATAGTAGCATTTTAACTCCAATGTATGCGTGCAGGTACCTGTGTGTAATGAAATACTAAGGGGTTATGTGAATCTCCATATCTATACTTTGTCAATGGAGGATCTTCAGTAGATTCACTATGCCAAGATCAGTCGAAGAAACAACTTGTTTTATTGCAGTACCATGGCAGCTCTTTTCGGCACACCATGGTAGATTTTTTCCGTATCGCGGAAAGGCATTCATGGGATCATGAGTTGTATTTTGTGGAGGATTTTAGTTCGAGTTATATGCTAACTGATAGAAAACACATTGAACATATTAAGGGCAAATTTTCCTTCTGAGTTCGTGACCTCTGAGCTTGTGGTATGCGTTCTGTACTTCTACTTCCTAAAAGAGGTGGCCCAGATTATTTATCCAACTCCAATAGCTTCGTCCCTAGTGATTTTCTAGTTGTAGAGCGTGGTATAATACGTTTTGCTAGGTGGGACATTAAAAAGGGAAATTTGTCTGTAGGACACCCTTCAATGTCGGTTTTGCATCAGTTTTTTACTAATAAAATATTTAATTTTAAAATTAAACAATGTAAATAATTGGAAAAAATCAAGAAAAAAAAAACATGAATAGGAAATGCAACAATGTAATCGTGTGCCAAATTTCAAGCTGCAAGGTATTTTCGCTATAGTGTTGAAGCCATGTTTCTTCTCCTCAGTGTCCACGAGACCAAAAGACAAGATACGGTGTCCAGAAAACAAAAATAACATTGAAGAGTGTCTTAACAAATTTCCCTTGAAAAGAATGATGAGAACGTGATCCATTGAGGACCATGAGGTCCCTGGCTCAACTTTGCTATTACTTCTCCGATCAGATTCGAGGAGCAATGATCCTGATTTGTAAAGACAAGCAGCATTTTACATTTTAGGTCAGTCTTAGTGGTGTTTTTTATTTCACACTTTCCAAGCATGACACATCAGATTTGTAATTCTATTTTGTGAAATGAAATCATATCTCTCGGTGCACATTTTCATTTTCACAGTTTCGTAGGATAGCTAAACCATTAAATAGATGCATGTGATTGGCTCAAATGGTGGAGAATGAAAGAAAAGATGCTCAATGGACTTTCATTTCATTTTTATTGTCTAGGAAAAAGTGCCAAATAAAAACATAGCTTCTCTTTCTTTTTAGGTGCTGTTTGGATTCTTGGAAACGGTGGTTGGGTTAGGGAAACGAGGGTTGGGTTAAATCAAATCCATTGTTTGGATTCTGGGTTAGGGAAATAGAGAGGGTTAGGGATAGGGAAATGAGACCCCTATTTCCCACCAATCTCTTCCCAATTGGGAGGGTGGGTTTTGATTAGGATATGAGAGATGGACATCACCTACCCCTCCGGCGAACGTCTGTAGCGTCGGCGATGAGCCTCCCGCCATCAATCGTTGAGGTCGCGCTCGCACTCAGACCCTGCACTCACGCATCTGCTTGTGCTTCCGCCGCCCCGTAGCCTGCGCGTGCGCCGTGCTTCTCAGATCCGCGCTCACGCGACCCTGTGGCTGGCTCCGTCTTGAGCAACGGCGGGGTCGTTGGCTTCCTCATTGCTCCCTGCCAAAGTTCTGAAGCTTCTCGTGGCCTGCATCTGCCAAGAACAGCCGAGCCTCATTTGTTTTTCTTTTGTGTCGCGCGGTGAACAAGTCAAGGGCATTTTGGTCCAAAAAATATATTGCCCCTATCCTCAACCTGGCTCATCCGAACAAAGGATTGAAAATAAAAATGCATTTTCCCAACCCAAATCCAAGCTTCATATCCGGTCATATTTCCCTTTTCCTTTCCGAGCTGTCATCCAAACAGCACCTTAAAATTTTTGCCATGTCATCATTTCAACTGATGTGACACTTTAATAAATGTCTATGAAAGGCCCATTAAGACTGGCCTTACAATTAAAATTTTTTTTAGACTGCCTTACAATTGAATTAAACACACGTTCAACCATTTTGGCCCTGTTCGGCTGGTCTATTAGACACTGTTTACTGGCTGTTTATACTGTAGCAATGTGAGACAAAATCAGCTCCAGCCATCAGCCGTAGCTGGCTGTTTTGAGCAGCCGAACAGGACCTTTGATTAACGGCTTACAACCATGGGCCCACGGGCATCCTACAGAATTACGAAATCACCCTCGTCTCAATCCGCCTCCGCCAACACTTCTCGCAGCCAACTAAAACCCTAATCCCGTGTCAAAGAAAAAAAAAAGGGAAGAGAATCGAGATCGAGGACGACGGCCATGTTCTCATCCGCCCGCCTCGCTCTCCGCCGGTCGCTGGCGGTGCCGCCGCGAGCTGCATCTCTTTGGTTGGGATTCCGGCGAGCCACGGAGGAACCTTACCTGCGAGGGCTCCCCCAAAGCCAGCTCCTTCCGCGCCTCTTCAGCTCCGATGCACCGGGATCCAACAAGGTATCTCCTCTCGCCTCCTGCCACCATTCGCATCGCTGGCCGCTTCTTGCAGCCATGTTCTGTCACCGGTACCTTCCCAAGGTAATTCGATCTCGCCAGCAGGTGCTCATGCGATTCACTCTTGCCTCCCGCGGGCATGCGCTCTCACCTGATGTATTTGTTGCTGCCTAGCCCAAGCCTCTCAAGCTGTTCGCTGTTATCCGTTAATCAGTTGGCTCGCCTGTCCGCCGTCGAAACTTTTTTTTTGGGGGGATTAAAATTGACCACAACATGTTGAAGCTCCTGCTTGCTGTCGTCGGAAGCCAACCCAGGCGTCGATTGGAAAGGCATACGTGGCTTGGCTTGGACCGATCTATATATGTTTGCCTTTTCCTGCTGCCTAGTACTTCCCATCTCTAGTTACTGTTCCTCTATTTTCTTTCTTTCTCTACATTTACATTACGGTGCTAGTTTTGCTTGCAAGACCACACGAATGAAGGTAGGTTGGATTCGCTATCATTTCAATTCGGTATAGATGGTTCCCCCTCACTTCCAATTGGGCAAACATGGTTGTTTACTTGTCTATATCCATTTCTACAATAGGATCATAAGAACCATATAAGGAACAGTACACTTCTAATTTTAAGACACGAATCCAATGCTTGCATAACTTGGTCATCTCATCTACGCATTCATATCTAACCAGCCTCATCTTCTGAGTTCAGCTTTTATACACTCATAGGTATGCGTGCAGCTGCTTGTTTTATTAGTGCAACCTCCTACCAGATCTTTGTAGTGCCAAACTTCCTTCTAGAAAATCGATTCGCCTGCTACATATTCTTCTCAAGCAACACGTTTCTTTGTAGAAATGATGTCCTTTCTTTTTGTTATTTATACTTGCCTGATAAAGCTTAATTAATAATATACTCCTCACTCTTTTTATCTCGCACGGTTTGTTGCGATTAAGAAATGCACTACTGGCAGATGCATTTTTGATTATATATAAAATGTCAAGAATCCTGCTGGAGGGAGTTTACTAATTTACTCTTGTATATTAAAGTTTGTTAATCATAGATTCACACCAGTTTTTCAATCCTAGATTTTTTATGTGTTGGAATTTTTTCTTTGGTGTCCTCCTTTTAATGAAAGACAAGCTAAACAGTTTGATCCCAGTATGTTTACCAAACATGAAATGGCTGCCAGTATTCCTCTCAAGCTACAGCTTTTGGGGATGGTTTTGGTAGATGGTCAACTCCTCATATAATATCGCACATAGGTGTATGTTCTCGTCTCCGAACCTACACAAGTGCTAACAAAGGCACAGATGTATGCACCATGCATGAAGTAAATTAAAACTTTACACTGAAGCTTCGAATTGGTTCTTTCCTTTGTGTACTTCTGTATAAAGTACACGTCCCTGTTACTAGCGTTAGCCATCCAGGCATCCGGCTGATCGTTCAGTGGATCCAAAGTGTTGTCAGAGATGTTCTAGCTCTCTTTTTTATTCCCCCATTCTCCAGGTGAAATATAGTTATTGCGCCTTTGTTAATCATAGATAATCGAGATCATTTATTCACATCAGAATCTTTATAATCAAACTTTTTTGTGTCCAGAAATCCCCACTTTCTGGGTTTCTCACCAATGCCATGGACACACGTGAACCTGCTGCAAACAAGGACAGTATCTTAGAGAACAACAAAGAGTTTCAACAGTTTCGTCAAGACTACAGTGCAAGGACACAGTTCAATTTTCGAAACACATATAATGGTGGTACAATGTAAGTTGGCAAATTATATTTCCATGTGCACATATTTGTCAATTTTGTGTTCGACTGATCACTTACTCTGCTCCATTCTGACTTGACATGAAGGTCCAACACATCTGGTGGTGAGAAACCTTCCATTTTTGGGGGACCCTTTCCATTCGCTGCTTCACGTTCCTTTAATGATCAGAAACAATTTTCAAGGAGAAAGACAAAAGATTTTGTCCATGTCTTACTTAAGGGAAATAAGACCTTTGTGACCGTAGTATGTTTACCAAACATGAAATGGCTGCCAGTATTCCTCTCAAGCTACAGCTTTTGGGGATGGTTTTGGTAGATGGTCAACTCCTCATATAATATCGCACATAGGTGTATGTTCTCGTCTCCGAACCTACACAAGTGCTAACAAAGGCACAGATGTATGCACCATGCATGAAGTAAATTAAAACTTTACACTGAAGCTTCGAATTGGTTCTTTCCTTTGTGTACTTCTGTATAAAGTACACGTCCCTGTTACTAGCGTTAGCCATCCAGGCATCCGGCTGATCGTTCAGTGGATCCAAAGTGTTGTCAGAGATGTTCTAGCTCTCTTTTTTATTCCCCCATTCTCCAGGTGAAATATAGTTATTGCGCCTTTGTTAATCATAGATAATCGAGATCATTTATTCACATCAGAATCTTTATAATCAAACTTTTTTGTGTCCAGAAATCCCCACTTTCTGGGTTTCTCACCAATGCCATGGACACACGTGAACCTGCTGCAAACAAGGACAGTATCTTAGAGAACAACAAAGAGTTTCAACAGTTTCGTCAAGACTACAGTGCAAGGACACAGTTCAATTTTCGAAACACATATAATGGTGGTACAATGTAAGTTGGCAAATTATATTTCCATGTGCACATATTTGTCAATTTTGTGTTCGACTGATCACTTACTCTGCTCCATTCTGACTTGACATGAAGGTCCAACACATCTGGTGGTGAGAAACCTTCCATTTTTGGGGGACCCTTTCCATTCGCTGCTTCACGTTCCTTTAATGATCAGAAACAATTTTCAAGGAGAAAGACAAAAGATTTTGTCCATGTCTTACTTAAGGGAAATAAGACCTTTGTGACCGTAACAGATGCTAAGGGGAATAGAAAGACTGGGGCCTCTGCTGGTTGTTTGGAGGATAGAAAAGGGCGGTCTCGTCTTTCTCGATATGCTGCTGAGGCAACTGCAGAGCATGTAGGGCGATCTGCCAGAAAGATGGGTTTGAAGTCTGTTGTCATGAAAGTGAAAGGAGCTAGTTTTTTCAAGAAAAAGAAGAAAGTGATCTTGGGCTTTAGGGAAGGCTTTCGGGGGGAAAGAGTAAGAGACCAATCTCCTATCATGTTGATCCACGATGTGACCCAACTTCCTCATAATGGATGCCGACTCCCCAAACAACGCAGGATTTAGCCCTTGGTGAACTGGTATTCAAGTTGGTTGAAAAGAAGTCAGTGCTGAAGATGATCTGGAGTTTTTTTGTGTTAGCTGCTTGCTGTTGATCTAGTTGAGCCTAATATGGACGGTGCTGTGCCTATTGGATCTCAGGATAGACGCTTTTCATGCTAGCCACCCTTGTTTCTGTATGACTTGTGTTACTCACTCGGTTCAAGCTACCGATGATCCTTGAACCTTTTCACAGGTCAAATGCTGATAATAATGAACTTAAATTCTAGGGTATCATACAAGGTCTCGAGTTGAGAGTAGGACAGGCTTGTATTTTTCTTATTGTTTCTAAACGAAGCCAAATTACCTCTCTTGTATTCCTTACCCGTACACAGTCGGATTGTTTGATTGTCTCGGACCATTCTCTACAATAGCAACATTTCTTAGTCTAATATAAAGATGGGATGTGCAGTATGTCGTATAGCGCATCAAATCTTGAGTTGTATTTTGCTAAAGGATTTTAGTTCAGGTTATGTGCAAACTGACAAGAAAACACATTGAACACATTAAAGACAAAATTTTCTTCTGAATTGGTTGCCTTTTGGAGCTTTTGTTCTGTGTTCTGTACTTGAACTTTGTAAATGAGGTGTCCCAGAGTATTTAACCTACAGCTTCGTACCTAGTGATTCCTTGTTGTAGAGCACGGCAGATTAGATTGTTGCCAAGTATGACAGTGAAGATTGAGTGTCGATCCAACGATCAGGAAGTCCACAACGCAACCTTGCATCAATGTTTTCTCCTGTCAGATTCGAGGAGACATTTTAATCTTGATTTACGAAGGCAAAAGACACGCATCGCAGCATTTTGATCTTGAGTACAATTGAAACTTAAAATACAACCATTTTGATCCTTAATTTCTCAACGCCATCTGGATAATAATGACGCAGGAGATTAACGGCTTACAGCCATGAGGCCCACTGGCAGTGTGCAGAATGGCGAAATCACCCTCCAACGCTGCATCCCGCTATTCCATTCCTGAGCCCCCACACACTCGCGCATCTGAAGATCTCAGCCGCCGTCTTCCCCCACCTCACTCCGCCACCCCCTTTTCGCCCCTCACTAAAACCCTAATCCTCGCCGCCATGGCTGGGGGCGGGGGCGGGCCCCCC
>LAPY01004931.1:0-13141 GCA_000970635.1 Eragrostis tef | reverse complement strand
GCGCCCAGCCACATGGCGCTCTACTCGGCCACACTCGACGCCGCGGGGCTCAAGGAGACCTTCGCCAAGTCGATGGCGGAGCAGAAGTGGGAGGAGATGAAGCAGCTCTTCGAGGTGTGGGTGCGCTCGCTCGACCCCGCCACGGGCAAGCCCAACCGCCCCGACGTCGACCTCTTTAACCACTACCTCCGCGCTAACCTCATGTCCGGGGCACTGCCGCACGAGATGCTTGATCTTGCTGACCACATGCGCGAGTTCGACATCGAGCCCAACACGGCCTCGCACAACCTCGTGCTCAAGAGCATGGTCGGCGCCCAGGAGGCTGACGGCGCCGAGAAGCTCCTTGAACGGTGAGTTGTATTGCATTGTTTCTGGTTATCCGACATTGCCATTTCATAGTCATTGTGTGATGTGTTGACATTGCCATTTCATAGTCATTGTGTGATGTGTCGACATTGCCATTCTGTGTTGGTTTTTTGCTTTTGGTAGATAGTATACTCACTTTATAGATTTATAGATAGGACATACCAGAATTCATTGCGAGCCTATGGATTCGGGTGCCGAATTATCCGTTGCTGGGTCTGATTGGGTTGATTCTAGAGTTCCCTGTTTTACTATGGATAATTGTATGCTAGGGGGGCATAGGTTGACGCTGAACATATAGATTGGGAATTGAAGCACTGTGTTGTGGATAATGAAAAGGTCATAATTTGTAGTACTGATTACTGAAGTCAATGTCTTACGTTCTTTTTATGGATAGATGTCGTGACGAGTCATGATGCTCTGTGAGAATCGATTGCTGGGACTCTATAGATGTTGTGAGCAATCATTCCATGGATTTGTGGCGTATGCTGGATGTCAACTTTGTAACCTATATAACTAGATAGTGTGGCCCATGCTGTAAGTTCTTCTATGTTTATTGTTGCAGCGCCACTTGTATAGATACTTAGAAGTGCCTTTGAGTTTGTTGTATTATTACCAGTAAGTTCATTTATGCTGCTTTAGTAAAGTTTTGATGATGTAACGTTGAAAATGTTTAGTTTTGCGAAGGCTGATGATGTAAAGTTTTATGTGTGGTATCAAAACGTAGTATTCCCTTTATCTTAGCTCTTTTACTTCTGTGTTTAATATGGCACTAATCTTTGCCACAATGCTCTGGGCATAGTGTGCTCTCCTCGACATTTATTTGACTATGAAATGATTGCCTATTTGTTGAAAACAGGATGCTGCAAACAGGAACCTTACCAGATGATGAATCCTACAATTTGGTTGTAGGCCTGCTGACTAGACAGAACTGTGTTGACTCAGCTCTGAAGTATGTAGATCTGATGCTTAAATCTGGCTACACTATATCGTTTGCAGTTTTCACTGATTATGTCCGAGCATGCCTGAGATCTGGGAGGTTGGACACGTTGGCATCAGTCATAGAGAAATGCAAGGTAGAATGGTTAAATCTGACTTATTTCGGATTGCAATATTGCAGTTGCTCACATTCATTAGAGATGTTTGGCTAATGAGCACTTGACTTTCTTACTTTTGGAATATACCTTTATCATGTAATATCTGTATATGATGCTGATTTTATTTAAAAAAAATTTCAGGCAACTGATAAGAATAAAGTCTTATGTCCACAATGGGCTATGTGCCTTGACATATCAGAAGCTGCTTTTGAAGCTAACAATAGCAAATTAGCTCACTTTTCTTTGGAATTTCTCGCAAGATGGATTGCTCGTGGTGAGACTGCTAAGCCCCCTATTCAGCTTTCAGTTAATGAAGGTCTAGTAATATCAGCTCTAAGTGCCGCTGGTAGAACTTATAGTACCGACCTCTTGAATGCTGCTTGGTCGCTATTTGTATAGATACTTAGAAGTGCCTTTGAGTTTGTTATATTATAACCAGTAAGTTCATTTATGCTGCTTTAGTAAAGTTTTGATGATGTAACGTTGAAAATGTTGAGTTTTGCGAAGGCTGATGATGTAAAGTTGTATGTGTGGTATCAAGACGTAGTATTGCCTTTATCTTAGCTCTTTTACTTCTGTGTTTAATATGGAACTAATCTTTGCCACAATGCTCTGGGCATAGTGTGCTCTCCTCGACATTTATTTGACTATGAAATGATTGCCTATTTGTTGAAAACAGGATGCTGCAAACAGGAACCTTACCAGATGATGAATCCTACAATTTGGTTGTAGGCCTGCTGACTAGACAGAACTGTGTTGACTCAGCTCTGAAGTATGTAGATCTGATGCTTAAATCTGGCTACACTATATCGTTTGCAGTTTTCACTGATTATGTCCGAGCATGCCTGAGATCTGGGAGGTTGGACACGTTGGCATCAGTCATAGAGAAATGCAAGGTAGAATGGTTAAATCTGACTTATTTCGGATTGCAATATTGCAGTTGCTCACATTCATTAGAGATGTTTGGCTAATGAGCACTTGACTTTCTTACTTTTGGAATATACCTTTATCATGTAATATATTTCAACTTGAGAATACTTGGCTCCCCTGTATATGATGCTGATTTTATTTAAAAAAATTTCAGGCAACAGATAAGAATAAAGTCTTATGTCCACAATGGGCTATGTGCCTTGACATATCAGAAGCTGCTTTTGAAGCTAACAATAGCAAATTAGCTCACTTTTCTTTGGAATTTCTCGCAAGATGGATTGCTCGTGGTGAGACTGCTAAGCCCCCTATTCAGCTTTCAGTTAATGAAGGTCTAGTAATATCAGCTCTAAGTGCCGCTGGTAGAACTTATAGTACCGACCTCTTGAATGCTGCTTGGTCGCTATTAAGGAAATCCTTGCGACAGAAGAGGGCGCCCACTCCAGAGGCATATCTTGCCAAGATTTATGCTCATTCATCAATTGGTCAGCTTCAACGGGCTTTTGGGACACTGCGTGAATTTGAAAATGCGTATGGGAACTCTGAGGACATTGATTTAGAGCTCTTCTCGCCATTTACTTCCTTGCATCCACTTGTTGTTGCATGCTGCAAAAGTGGCTTCACCACACTGGATTCGGTATATTCGTGTAACACTTGTTATGGTTGGTTCATTATGTTTTTCTTTTGCATATGATGGAATACACTAATCCTATATGCTCCTCTCCACAGGTGTATGTTCAACTGGAGAATCTAAGTCGTGCAGATCCACCGTACAAATCTGTTGCTGCTCTTAACTGTGTCATATTAGGCTGTGCAAACATTTGGGATCTTGACCGAGCCTATGAAACTTTTGAGGCTATCAAGCAAAAGTTTGAACTTACACCTGACATACATTCATATAATGCCCTTCTGTATGCATTTGGAAAGAAAAAAAAGGTATTCTTATTTGTCTCGTCTACATGATTGATATTTGCAACTTAATTTCAGCTTGATTCCCCAAAAGTTATAATCCTCTATGCCTTTGTATTGCAGACAGATGAAGCATGCAATGTGTTCCAGCATATATTAAGTGTTGGTGTTAAGCCAAATGCAACAACATACTCCCTACTTGTGGACACACATATTGTAAATAGAGATCCAAAGGCTGCTCTTGCAGTAATTGATCAGATGGTCAGTCCTAATTGTCATTCAAAATGCATTTTTGCATGAGTATAACTTTTTTCTAAATTATAATTATGTTTGGTTCAGGTTGATGCTGGCTTCACTCCTTCAAAGGATACACTCAAGAAGGTTCGAAGACGCTGCTCTCGCGAATCAGACTTTGACAGTGACGAGAAAGTGCAGTCACTGGCTAAACAGTTTAACTACCGAATGGGCGGTGAAAACCGTAGGGAATTACTTTATAACTTACAATACAGTCCTGAGTTCTGAAGCAGCAAGTTTTGGTGCGTATGCTGGCTTTCATCTCATGCAATGGATGTTTTTGTGCTGCATCTTGCTTCACTTGCTAGTTTCTCTTTGATTTTATATGACAATTGTGTTTTCTTTCTGAAACATTTTGATAGGAAACTAGTGCTCGGTTTGCTGGCAATTTGGAGAGCATGGACATTGTAGCTTGTAAATTACTTTGTGACAGATTTTAAAGCAATTTTTCAGTGTCCCAACCATCAATTTTGCTGGCAACCCACGCTGGCTCATGCAATGGATGTGTTAGTGCTGCATCTTGCTTCACTTGCTAGTTTCTCTTTGATTTTATATGACAATTGTGTTTTCTTTCTGAAACATTTTGATAGGAAACTAGTGCTCGGTTTGCTGGCAATTTGGAGAGCATGGACATTGTAGCTTGTAAATTACTTTGTGACAGATTTTAAAGCAATTTTTCAGTGTCCCAACCATCAATTTTGCTGGCAACCCACGCTGGATTGATGCCAGGACTTGATAATAATGCCGCCGTACTATTTATTTGTTCGAATACCAGAAACTGTCAGGCCTTCCTAATTATGACATCTTGCATGACATGGATGTCTTCCTCTGCTGTAATTCTTCAGTAGTTTTTTTTTCCTTCTGTATATACACATGGAATGTGTTAAGACTTTTCCATGTAGGTCACTCGATGGAAATTGCTGCACTTCTTTTGTTTTTACCTTCGAACTAATTCGGAATGCCACAGTTGTGGTCAAAAGGACATTCTTTGCTTATGCGGTTATGGACCTTATGGTAAAAAATGGTTTTGCAAAATCGTAGCCTGGCCGAAGTAATTCGTGCCTTTGACTGTTGTTGCAGTACTCGGCAAGCGGACCTAATCTTACCTTACGGTTGAGACTTTTTTTTTTTTTTTTTGATAATGTTCGGTCGAGAGCTAGTGAAAGTGTTTGACGTGCTATTTTTTGCTTGTGGACGGGGGGTAGCGTTGGACATCACAACGCGCCAAGAGACGACACCTTGTTCTTGGAAGACATCCAAGTACTTTTAACAGTACAATATCGTGCTTCACTGTTCTTTTTTCCCCGGACGTAAGCAATTACAAAGTTACTTTGTTAACAAGAGTATGCGAAGTCAAATGACCCTACGTCACCACTCCAAAACGTGCAAGTTTTGATCGAGAAAGGGCACAATTATGATAGATGATCAATCGTACGTGCTCAACTCGGTGGTTGTTGAATAGAATAGACAGGCGTTCGTCGCTCATTCACTCTCCACGGGTACTTAACGGTAGTCGATTCCACAGGATTGAGAATCCTTTGTTCAGGGAGTGCTTTCTGTAGAACCAGAGTATCGGACAATTGATCAGTAGGCATTTAGCTCACTTTAAAAAATATCAAATGCATAATTGACAAATAACTTCTAATATATGCTAATATATGACAGTTTATGCCTATATTTTCAAGCAAAAGTAATGATCCTGTGCCTATATGACAGTTTGTGACTATAGATGCGTGCAACTAATACCATTGCAGATACAAGTAATTATCCTGCCTAAAAAGATTCAGAAGTCATATAGAGTGGATCTAACAGGTTGCCCATATAATCTAAAGGCGGATCCGTCCTTGATTTCATTGGTTCCCATTGTTTCACTTTAAGAGTGACGTTGATAGTCCTTTGAGCACCAAGCTTCAGAGATTGAACAATATCCTCTATCTCCATGATATTGCTTGGGCAAGCACAAATAGAGATCTCGTTAAGATGCGTAAGAAACTCTATACCAGAAATCTCTCGGATGGAAGCTTCTTCAAATAGAGACAGCTCTAGCTTTTCTAGCCTGGGCAGAGCCCTTTCATGAAATCTAGCCTTCCAAGCTTCAATTTTGTCAAGATGAATGACAAGTAGTTTAAGGCATGGGAATTCTGATGCAGCAACAGCGAATTCTGTTTGAACATAAGCGCTGTGATGCAGCCTAAGGCAGATCAGACTGGGCAACCGTGCAAGTACCTTCAGGTCTTCCGTGGCACTTAGTTCAGTTGCACGGAGGGTTAACTCGGTGAGGTTGGAAAGCAATGGGAACCAGTTTGGTAGTTTTCTTAGCTGACCTCGGAAGTCGATATTTTTAATAAACATTGGTGGTCTTGATAATGAATCAAGGCAATCAAAGTTCATTGCACCATCAGGTCGCCAAAGCAACAATGAGCAAAGGTTGCTGCTTAGATCCTCAAGAGCATAGATCAAGGATTCCCAGCTGTTGTCATCATCAACAAACATCATTACTCCAAGCTTCCTCAAACGAGATAGCTTGCCCAGCTCACATATGGAGTGGGATGTAGACTCTGTGAATGCTACCTGTGCAAGAGTTTCAAGGGAATCCAATTTGCCTAGTTTCTTAGGGACATGTAACCCCCAGAATTCAGAAATCGGCCACAATCCACTGTGATGGTAATACCTTCTGCCTGCAAGCAAGTTGGTCAAATTTGGAAGTTTGGTAATGCCTGGAGGCAGATTCTTTATGCCTGTATCCCTTATATCCAGAGTCTCCAACTTCTTCAGCTTTTCTATTTTTCTAGGGAGTTCCATAACACGTGTTCTTCTGAGACTAAGATACTGCAGCTGAAATAGCCTGCACACGCTTTTGAGATCTCTAGTGTCCAGAGATTCATGGCCTTCCAAGTCTATTATCCTAATCAATTTCATCCAACCGAGCTGCAATATTTTTCCATTGGTGAATATGCTCAAAGAACGGACATGGGATAACATTTTGCTTGTGGCTATATCTTTCGCACCTCCGCTGTGAACAGATAGACGGCGAATCTTTTCTTGTGGAACCAAAGTATGCTGTTCACCAACCAGAGTGGTAAAATTCTCCTCAATTGACTTTGATACAATGATCTCCAACATCACATCATGAACTCTAAATGTTTTGACCTTCCCAGTAAAGCTCATATCCACTGGCTGAATGATACACCTGTTGATGAATTCCTCAAAGTAGCTTTCTGCCACCTCAAAAACACTTAGCCCACGCTTTTCAGTCACAAAGCGCTCTGCTACCCATCGTCTTAGCACACTTTTCCTTCTGATCTTGTGATCCTCAGGGTAAATGCTTAAGTATAGGAAACAAGTTTTCAAATGGTACGGCAGATCATTATAGCTAAGCTCAAGTATTTTTTTCAGCTTCTCAAGTGATGGACTGGTTTCAAGCTCCGAACCAAGAGAGCCATAAATCTTCTGCCATTGATTTTTACTATGCACTGGCTTGCTAGCCAAGAGACCTGCTATACTGACTATGGCTAAGGGTGTACCCCCACACTTCCCCAGGATCTTTTCTGAAATTTCCTTTAAGTTCTCAGGACAATTAACTGTGCTGCCGAATATTCTTTTGAGGAAAAGATCTTTGGATTCGTAGTTAGTGAGAGGTTTGATTTCATAAGCTCGGTCATACTCATGGGAGCAACAAGAGTGTGCCACAGCTTTGATTCGTGTAGTAACCATTATTCTGCTACCATTATTGGAGTCAGGCAGAGAAAACCGAACACCTTCCCATGCAGCTATACTCCATATATCATCAAGAACAATTAGATATCTCTTGTTTTCCAATCGCTGTCTCAGCATTCTTGCAAACTGGCCTACATCCCATGCTTCCATGCCCTTGAGCAGGGCTTCCAGAGACGCTTCACCGCCTCCATTTGATACATTGTTACCTTGTTGCTGGACCGGAGGAATAATTTGTAGAAGAATGTCTCTTATCAGTGCCTTGACAGCAAACCTCTGGGACACAGTTACAAAAGCTTGACACTGAAAACTTCCACCAGCTGCAGATAGACTTTGATATGTTGTCATAGCAAGAGTCGTCTTGCCCAAACCACCAAAACCAAATATGGATATCACCCGTAATTTTTGTAAATGTTCGTCCCTCAACCACTGCACAAGACTCTCTTGGCGTGATTCAATGCCTACAAGTTGTGTTCTCTCTGGAAAGAGTGCAGTAGTACGAGCATCAATATTGAAATGGTTAGCTGGGGTGTCATAAGCAGCCATGCTATTTCCATCAGCTCCAAAGCTGAACTGATTGCCGCTATACCTACATAATATGAGGGCTATTAGTTATTACCACAATTTGTAGCGCACATGATGAAAAGGTAATTCCAGAATGTTGGAATGTTTGAAATACACTTACTACCTCTGTTTTAAAATATAACATATAGGAGTTAGTCTAGTTCAAATTGCACTGGATTTGTTGTCCTAAACATCATATACTCCTCCGTTCTTTTTTATATGACGTCCATTAGCACAAATTTGAGCTAATGGGCGTCATATAAAAAAGAATGGGGGGAGTATTTAAGAAAGGATGGAGAAGTTTGCAAGCATATCTGTGAAGAAAAATAGCTCATTTTACTTTGATCAGTTAAGAGACACCTGTGAAGTAGAGCACAAAGATATTTCCTTGAACCCCTACTAACTAAAATGTTATTCATGAACCTTAATGAATCATTATATATTCATGCCACCTTGATAATAATTAATCTAGACTGCATACACTGTATAACTCCATCAGTGGGAAGGGGCAGGGGCGAGAGGGGCAGGTTTGCCGACACTAAGTTCCATCAGTGAGGACAAAAGAACAGTGGTTTATCTAATTCATAAAAGTGACCAAAAAGGTTTGAAATCTAACATTGAATGCTGATCATTTGAGAAAGAACAAAGTTTGATTCACCTTGAATTTCGGTCGCTAGCATTTGTAGCACGCACTTTAAGTTTCTGTATTTGTTTGGCTAACCGATGCCGCACTCTTATGTGCCGCAGAATATGAGTGGTCCTGCAAATAAAGCCAAGGCCCCAGGCACTGCCACCACTGTCGTCTTCAAGCTGGCGTCTGAATTCATCAATACAATCCTCAACATCATATGCAATCTCCCGTACTTGCTTCATCCAGATCTTAACTTGCTTGCGATGTTCATTTCTCTCAGCAAGATCCTGAAGGAAAGCTGTCATGCTTTCCAGCTCATCCTTCAAGTATTGCAGTTCATCCCGGACACCGCCTAGAAGCTGGGTTTCCTGGACAAGGACTGCGCCCAGCTTCCCCAGGAGAGTGTGGATGGCACCTTCAGCAGCGCTAACAGCCACATGTTCCATTTCTAGCAAAAGATAAAACAAAAGGTACTTGCACTAGAAAGCTGGACAAGAGAACACGAAAACCATATTAGAAACTCAGCTTCATCTTTGAGAACACGAAAGAAAGCTGGACAAGAGAACACACCAGGAGTTCATTCAAAAAAGAGAACACACCAGGTTAGAATCACCTAGTAGTGTGATATCAAATGAAAACAGGATGAGTTAGACATAGGGAGCTCGACTGCCTGTCCAACATCAGCTGTCAAGTACAAGACATTATTGCCTATGGTTCTTAAAGTCAGAAAAGTGATTCTTAAAGTCAGGAAAGTGACATACAAAGACAATGAAGTTCTCCTGTGTTGTTGGGGGAAAAAAAAAGAGGAAAACTTGCACAAGAAGTTTGACTAGTACTACTGTGCAAGTTTGAATAGTAAAATGGGGCAGAAGAAGAGTCCATTTTATTTTTGTGCAAGACTAGTAAATATTTTCCCCTCAACCACCGCACAAGATTCTCTTGGTGTCATCTAATGCCTACAAGCCATGTGCTCTCTCAGGGAAGAGTGCAGTAGTCAGTAGTGTGAGCATCAAGATTTAATATGTTAGGTGTCATAAGCATCCAGTTGGTTGGTAACAATCTTTTCTATCGCTGCCGGTGCTTGGTTAGATGGTCTCGACTCGAGTGATAAAATGACCTGCATACGATTCCAACTGGCACAGCTACTGCCCCTTCGCCGCCTGTACGGTGCCTTCACGTCTCCCTCACTGATTCACTGGTTGACTGCATTGTAGTAAGAGCTCCCGCAGCATGCGCCCTTAGGCCAGTCTCAGTGGGCACTTTCATTTCACCATTTTCTAGAGTGCCACATGGTCTTGTTCTCTAAAATGAAAGTGCATCTCTCACTGACTAGTTTCATGTCACTGTTTCATAGGCATGACTGAACATTTATTTGCTACATGAGGTCAGGATTGTATGTGACATGTGGGACCCATTTGTCATTGGTCTACCCTCAATCTTATTCTTTCCATCTCTCCCTCCTCTCTCTCTCCACGAGCAACAGGGTCACAGCAAGTCAGCAAGACAGGGCGAGCTGTGGTGGTAGCGCCCACAACGAGCAAGGGGGCGGCTCATCGCAGCACGGGGCACATGGCCAACACGCCCTAGCCTCAGCGGCCCATGTGGCCCATGGAAGCAGGTGCGTGGAGTCCAAGAGACCATGGCGGCAGGCACGGCAGGGCCACGCAGAGCGAGAAGGGCGATGGGCGAACACGGATTTGTGATGGGGAGCGCACATGGTGGCGCAGGAGCAGCCGAGGGGGAGACCAACAGCAGTGCGTCGCGGGAGCAGGCAGCCGGGTGAGGCACCAGAAGAGGGCAAGGCGGGGCGGAGAAGACGCGCAACAGGGAGGGGGCATCGCCGGGAGAGGGCGGGGTGTCGCGTCGTGTGGCCGGGGAGGTGTCGCAGGGCGGGAGAGAGAGGGTGGTTGATGGTAAGGCCCACGAAACCTGTCATTTGGGGGCCTGAAGGATAGGCATGAAAACAGGGTAGGAGTGGGGATTTGAGGGGCTGAACAAATATAAGGGCCCTGCTGAGTTCGTTTTTTGGCTCCGGCCTTAACGATGGTGCTTGGGAGTTGGGTTGCCTCATCCTATTCATCTCCAACCTCGACTTTTTGCTCTTCCTCTTCCCCTCCTGGTCGCCTCAGTTGGTTTCTCCTGCACGTGCTTCCTTCCTCTTCTACTTTCTTGGGTCCTTGCGCATTGTTCTTCCTGGATGATTCGGTGGTCATTGTGGAGCATTGGATCTCCCGTCCTCCCCATTTCTTCACCTTTTGCCCGTCCTCCCAATTCCGTCGTGAGACCTCAAAAGCTGGATGAGAGACCTACACAGGGATCTTGAATGCCTTCTGAATTCAACCGTCAAGTACAAGAGATTACTGCCTCTGGTTCGAAGACAAAATGGTGGCATACTAAACATGCGCAGGACGTTTGACGGGTACTGTATTGTTTGAAGTACTTGTTGTTTAATGTACTTGCAGACTGCAGGCGCACCAGTACCCGGATACCTCACACAGTTGCATCGATTATGGTGCAAACAAATACAAGGCTCCAATTAAAATGTGAATAGATACAAAGAGTAAATCCAAATAACAATAAAGGTACTACTAGGAAACAGTATAAATTACAGGCACACACCGCTAACATGGTAAAAAATGCATTTTAGGTTCCAAAATTTGTATTTGCTAGGTCTTAAACTGACTTAGTTAACGGATAACATGTCACTAAATTTATTATGTTTCTGCTAGGTAAACTGCAAGGAAAGCAACTAGACCATATCAGATGACATGCACTATATTCCCTTCAAATTGAAGGAGTCTGATATATTCCCTTGGAATCACGCAACTGATTATTGGTCGACATAAAATTCGATTGAATCCAGGTGTATTATGCCATCTCTAGTCATAAAGCAAGTCTGAAGAACCTATACTGCACGCAATTCCTAATAAGTACCAGCCAAAGAAATTTTAAAAAGTTTAGGAAGATAGTTTCTTACCTACATACACATATTTTTTTTTTTTTGTGGTGAGGACTCTGAGGAACCCTTGGAGAATCATGTTGCCACACTGCACATCTGTGTGAGCCTTTCTTCCATGTACTTTAGAATCCAAATTTCAGATATTGTTGTTGACAATGAAAATGCCTGGTAAGGAAATACTGAAGTGAGAAGACAAAGGTACCTAAGAAGAAATTCCTGGTGAGTGATGCTACCACTCATTGTTGATTCAAAAACCTACAGCATCACAAATAACTCAACACAAACTCGCAAAGGTCCAAAGAAACATAGCATGAATAAACAATCTAGAGGAACTACTCATATCACCCAACGGTAACCAGTCCAATCCCTAGGATTAAAGATAAATGCAAGCATGGATTGTTTGCAGCTTATTCCAGAGTCTAAATGAACTATCTACAATACTTACTTTGCTGCAAAACATCACAAGCTCTTAGCTCTCAGAAGATGACTGGCAACTAGCATCTTGAACCAATCCTAGAAGTCCATTCATCGCTCTTCTCCTCCTATCCCTGGTGGCCATGCGTTCACCATAGGTTGACAAAATGTCTCCAAGATCAATCAATCCCACCTCCCTCAGTCTCTTGCCTACCTCGTCAAACATTGCCACGCCTTCCTCATTAGAGAAATAGTACAGAAACTTGTTATAATCGAACCTTGGTACATCCACACCACCCCACATTGTCCTCTCAACAAACTTGGTGGCCTCCAATGTCCTCCCGGCCTTTACCAAACCACCAACAAATATGCTCTCAAAATTCACCAACGGATCCCTTCCCTTCCGCCCCCTTTTCCCCAAGTGCCCCTGAAGCAACATGATGTAAGTGTGCATGTTTGGTTCACATCTCCTTACGATCATCTCCCTAAACACCTCGGTTGCCTCCCCTGCTCGCTTGATCCGGATCAACCCTTTCATCAACCCATGAAACAGCGCAATATCCTTTTCCTTAGCACCATGGAACACTCGGTATGCTTCCCTCACCCTTCTCCTAGCCATCAACGCATACACCAAATCCCCCAACACCTCCCCATCCACCTCCACCCCTTTCTTAAACATATCAGCGAAGACCATGTACGCGCCCGACACCCTCCCTTCCTTGCACAACCATGACACAACCGCGCGGCAGCACCCGCCTCCGTTGTCCGGCACCCCCCTCCTCCGCATTCCGTCGAACACCTGCATGGCGTCCGCGACGCGGTTGTTCTTGAACATTGTCACCACGATCTCCTGGTACGCCGCGGCGCCGGGCTCCAGCCCGCCCTTCCCCATGCCGTTCCATACCCTGCACGCGTCCGCGAGCGACCCCGCGCGGCAGTACGCGACGACCAGAAGCTCGCCGCACCTCGCGGTGCGTGACACGCCGAACCGGTGCTCGGCCCGCTTGATCACCTTCTCCGCCACGTCGGGCAGCCGGCAGGTCGAGCAGGCGACGTCGGTGACGAAGGTGAGCACCCGAGCTCGGTGGCACTCGGGGAAGAGCGTGAGGAGCGCGGCGACCTTACCGACCTCGCGCGCGGGCGCGAGCCCCCGCACGGCGGCGCGGATGGCCGCGGCGGAGAGGAGCCCGCGTGGCAGGGAGTGAAGACTAGAGTGGAGGAGGTCGATATTGCTGGACTTGGCGAGGACGTCGAGAAAGCGGGCGGCGG
>LAPY01004927.1:8281-22154 GCA_000970635.1 Eragrostis tef | reverse complement strand
CCGCCCCCCGCCACAGGGCCGCAAGCACCGCGTACGTGCTGAACCGCGGGGTTTTTTTTTTAATCGATTTTTTTTTAAAAAAATTATTAATAGTCGCACATTTTGGAAAATTGCAAGACTAGACGCCTAGGGTGATTAGTGCCCAATCGCCCAGACAGCAGGCCACAAGAGCTAGTCCCCCGTTCAAAGAGCGACAAGGTTACTGTAGCGAATTTTTCATTTTTCAAATTTTTCTGCGTTAACAACTAAGCCTTCCAAAGTCTAAATTAAAAATACTTTTATACATCTAAAGTCAATGGTAATTTTAATGGTGGTGAATAATATGTTGATGCAACCATTTTAACACAGAACAGCTCAAAAGTTGTTGGTAGTTTTAAACTAAAAATATTTGAATTTAAGCGCTAATTGAATTTTTAGACCGTCTTAATCTTCTCTAAAAATTAATAAAAATTAACTAAATGCGTTGTATCCTTAGTAGTACCAATATAACTACCTAAATTCTACCATCTAGGATCACCATCCCAGACAGATATGCCACGGACGAAAACTCTGATCTGAAAGAACACGACCATCTCACCATCCACCACCGTCATCCTCATCTTCGACGGGAGAAATCTGAAACCCAACCCTTTTGCAAAAGAAAGGTAGACTGATACTCCATATGCAAGTATGAAGTACTCGTCGCCGTCGAACCCGTAGCCGAGCCCGTTGTCGCCTCTTTCATCATATTCGCGATGGGAAAATACAAATCCGAGTAACATCCAGATGAATGTCACCGAAAACCAAATCCTCATGTGTTTATGTTTATGGTAGAAGCTGCAATCACAATGCCAGAAACTATGAAATAGAACATAGATTCTCTAAGTTAGGGTTTCTTTCTACCGTGGACCTCAGTTTTTCACTTCACATGGATATTAGCTACTTGGTAATTTTTTTCCTGCTACAATTGTTTAGCTCTCAGCTGATTTTGGTGTTTGTCATGCCTCAATGTTCATGCATTGACAAGTTCTGTCGCCGAAAATGCTAACTGAATGTTTGAGTTCCTTCATTCAAAGTTGTTGTCTGCTTCCTGATATATGTAAATTTTTATGTAACAAGTTCTAACGCCAAAATATGTTGACTGAATATTTAGTTTCTATTCTGATATGTTGTTTATTTATTGTCATGCAAATCCTTCAGCATGTGTACAGGGCTGTGGGTTCGATTTGTTCTTGGTGGCCTTCTCTGAAGGAGGTTGGCATAGGGAAAGGACCCCGATTTCTTAATAGCATGCTCCCATCTGAAGACAGGAAAGTTCCATAACTGGGCATTCACTACATGCATTAGGCAATATAGTTGGAGAAGGTGCCCTTCTTATTGTTTTTCCAGACCCTGTAACCTGTGTCTCCACCACTTCATACTACCAAATGCAAGTGTTCAAGTCTTTTCCAATTTGTTCATAGTAATCGTGGATTGATTTCCTAGTTTCTGTTATGATAGTGGAGCTAAACAAAAAAAGGAATTCAGCTTCTACAAGAGTGCCAGCCATATTTTCTGAGGAGATCAAGCTCTATTAATTGACAAAAAAAAGTTCTGTACTTCTCCTAGCATTTGGTTCTGATCAACAAACATTTTATCATTTTTTTTAATCTGGAAAGAAGGCTCTGTTGGAGCAGGGCTCCAGTTTTAGTATTGCCGAGAGGATGCAGGAATACAATGCACTTAAAAGGGTTGTATTACTAGGGTAACCTCAGACACGTGTTTTATCCTATTTTTGTCTCAATATAAAAGGGTAAAAGGTAATGACATGAATGAGATCAGATGCTGCACTGATGAATTTTCATATGCCCCGTTCAGTCTAGTAGCCAGTGTTTGTTTTTCAGTGGTGCTTCCCTTACTCTGCATCAGGAAGTGACAGGCTAACGCTGCTTTATGTTCAGGTAATGGTTGAAGTGCAGTTTGCTCGACGAATGAAATCTGTTGGATGTCGGTCCTACTGATATTGTTCTGGTCTTCATCCCAAAGTGGTCGACTTGTTGATCTTAATTTTGATTGTGTATTCTCTGCTCAGTGTTGCTGATTTTGCAAGGACAGTCTGAAATGTTGGAACACGTTGGGGTGAAGTTCAAATTATGTTAGCTGAACCTGATACATTGTGAAGTGCAAATCTTGTCTCTCTAGTATGTCCTCTGTGCATTTCATGTTCCACAACCTCAAAACCAGAAAGGAAATCAAAGTAGAAATTTCACAACATTTTTCTTAATGCTGTTGACATTCAGAATCCTGAATCTCAACTAGAGCCAAGCTCTTATTTGTTTCCAGATTTTCTCTTTGTTACGAAACAATATGCATTTGCACATATCTCTTGTTTTGGTGAGCATATGATTTGGCACTGTTGTACAAGAGCAGATCTGAGGGCTTCTTCGCTATTATCTTGCAAGGCCCTGGTAAGTTGTTCGATAACTGGCTCATGTTTAATCCTTCTGCATAGCTTTTACATGTCTTCATCCTCTACTGTATGAAACTTTCTTTGCGAGGTCTTGAACGCATGTAGCATTAGAAATTGATTTGAATGATTGGGACTTCCCCTGATAGTACTTGGACAACCCTTTTCTGTGGAAATACGTGTAAGTGGTGGGGTATACTTCAATGCTTTGATACTTAAGTGAATTTTCTGAAGGTGGTATTGAAAATGTGTTCTTATGTATTCAAGGAAAAGAATTGTTTCTTACAGAATCATGATATTGTGTTATGTTGTTATTCAATAATTTCCCTTTTACCAAAGGTACAGATTCAAGCTGAAAATAATATGCTTGTCATAGATATTGTACAACGGGGAATCGCTACTAGTTAGTAGATGGGAATATCAACTTTTGTTCAACTCAACGAGGTGGATTAATAAATCTGTTTATGACAAATATCAAACCATTTATTATTGTCTGCAAAGGACAGAAACTAGCCAATATTAACTCCAGAAAAAATATGGTGTAAAGAAATCACATATTTATTCGTGCATCTGTAGGTTTTTTGTTTACAATTTACATTACTTGTAGTATACACACTATATTTTTAACCCGGAGATTTTATAGAAACTTTAGCAACAAATTTTATGCTGCTAAGGATCCTCCAAAATGATTTAAAAAACTGTGTTGCAAAGTAGCATTGTGTTATTTCACTAAAACGTTAGTTGTGCAGGGTGGGTAGTATACACACCTGATCAGAAGCTGGACTAGCAGCGATGTTAACTCGGCATCCAGCTCCAACATGCTCGAAGATGCTGAGGACGGCTCAGAAGGATTATGGCACGGGGATAATGTTGCATCGTCAGAAAGATTTGAAGCTGATGAGCAAAGGGACTCATTGGAGGCATCCGAGAAGGAAGCATTCTCAGAATTATCATCAGCTCGTTTACTGCAGATCTCATCATGGCCTAAGGGTGCCCCATGGGATGCGGAATTGCAAGACTCTGACATTTTAGGAGATGAACGCGCTCCGCTCAAAATGTTGGAAGGAAGGAGAGTAGTCTATGTGGATATATAGAGGCTTAGGAAGAGAGAACGGTTTTCGTGGGTAGCAAGGTGTGTTGTTTATTCACACAGGCTTAATCAACGTGGCGCCGCAGAGTAAGTGATAGTTACCCTTACTCCATGTGATCTTGATAACCGTGCATATGGATTGATAATTTTCATGGCATCATTACTTGTTATGAATTACGTCTCTTCGTTGTCGATAGGAAGGAAAAAATGGACATCAGTTGCTTACCAGGATGAAGATCGTCGGAAGAAGGGAGTGCAGAACAGCTGCAACATGTCTACTAAATGTGATAAAGGATTAAGAAAGCCAAGCACTTCCTCAGGCAATCCTCATCAAGATGTTGCATTAGTGCTAGGTATGAACGAAACAGTTGTATCCTTAGCAAGATGTTGCAATAGTACCAGCGTAATCAACCATTCAGAACAGGTTTTCAGTGATATCTGCAGTACATATAACCCCGTCTTCATTACACTGGCCAACGGGCCCAGGACACGTAGAATCTTATACGATGTTTCCCGCTATTACAACATCCATGAAAACCCCCCTTCTTGAATGGACGACGTAGTCTTCAATTCCCGCCTTTACCCCTGAGCCTGGTTGCCAAATCTCAGTTCAGCAGTAGTTGTGATAGATCTAAAAATATTTAGTTCTCTCTATCCCACAAAGGAATCTTCAATGTTCTTCTGCAACCAGAAGTCTATTGTTCAGAAAATTATGACTGTACTGAAAGAATGCCATGCAAGAGTATGTGGTTCGCTCTTGATATAATAATGGTTTTATTTCAAGACAAGAATGCGAGAGATGCTGTCAATCACAGATCACCGATTGATATGTTGATTCAACATGTTATTCCTCTAAAAAAGTTTCAACACACATTATTACATGCAACCTCCAGGCCTACCATAAAAGCACTTAGCAGAAGCAAGAGGAGTAATGAAGTAACATTGGCCTTTATCTGCATTACTCGGCCAATCTCCCGTGATGGGGATGCTCTTCCCATCCCTATCAATGAGGCTTACATAGGAGAACGATGCAACACGGCTTTGGCCACCATTTGGAAGGGCACCACTACCCATCAGAGGAGTTTGGAGGGTCTCAGAAGCGGCTGCGAACACACCAAGTGCAATGTTATTTGCATTATCTTCCATAGAGGTGAACAATGTCCTTGGGTAGTAGCCAACTGCTTTCGGAATGCTGTTGTAACCATAAAAAATCCACCAGTTGTAACTTACTCTATCCTGCAGTTGGTCAGGAATCACATCACATAAATTGATTTAAGAATTTCCTTGTCAAGAGGAAAAAAAGAGAGAGAAAGGTTTGAGTTACAACACAATAGGACCACCCCTACCTTAAACACTTTCAGTGTGACATTCTGTAGATTGTTAGCATCAGAAACTGGGTCTATCACAACACCCGGAGCTATAGTAGCACCATCAGCTCGAACAAAACCAGGACAATCCATGTTGAAGCACCCAGTTTTTTGAGATCCATCTCTCTGTATTGTGTATATGTTCATGCTTTATTAATTATTCATATGTATTATATGACAATTATCATGAGAACAAGGTTATCAATCCAAAACTTAATTTACATACAGTCTAATAGGTATAGAAGTGGGTACGGGAGTCTCCGTAGCGTGCTGGGAAAACCTGTAAAATGAAAAGGGGCCTGCTGATCAGAACGAAAGACTTGCAAGGCATACGAATGATTTTGTAAAATCAAGTAAAGAATTGAAAAATTAGTATATTTGAATATATTCCCAATAATAGAAAATATGTATGGAGAATGCAGTCAATTCCAAATCGTTTACTTAAGTCATATAAAGGGTAATCTTAGTTACCAATAACAGTATAGATGCAATGCACACTTTCACTTGGTGTGTGGTAGTATATGCCAAATTATTTTATTGTCGCATGAGGTGTTGTGACAGTTGTTTAGAGGTTATAGCCATGGTTCCTTCGTATATCAGTTGTTTAGAGGAATATTAGTTGATAGATGTTGATCGGATGGATAGGACTTACCACTTACCTGTGTACGCTAAAGTTAGTTTCATTTGAAAACATCCACATTCTTTACTCCCTTATGAAGGGGAGCAACCAAGATTACTAAATCATGAATACACTCCTCCGGTCATATATCATTTTAGTCATCCATATCAGCAAAAAGTATAGATGGTATGTAAAATATAGTAAAGTTGCAATATTAATTTTGAAAAAAAAAATCAATAAAGAACTGGTTATACTATTCCAAAAGTTTGTTCCATGTATTCCAAACAGATTATCATTTATTTAGATGCTTGTTTCCAAGCTTTCATTGAGTGAATTATCATACTATAGTATATATTACCACCAAATTGGGTACCATTTTAATATGCGTTATGAAGGAGAAAAAATTTCTTACCTGCCACCCAACATGAATTGAATTATAACTTGATTTTGAACCATATCGCAGTTGAAGTCCACTGGCCACGTTTTAGTTCATGCCCATACACATCCGTCATGGCAAGTAGCCCGTAATACTCGGCATCATGACCTCCTGGAGTTTCGTATGCGACGGTATACAAAATGAAAAATGCTCAGATAAAGTGCACATCAACTATTTGCATAAAAAAGGACATAACAACTACGGACAGAAATGGGGAAAACAAGCAACCGCAACATTGCAAAATGCATGAATATGGAACCAGCAACAAAGTTAGGATCTATTGGGTCAAATTATTCTAGTTTTTTTAATGATAAAAATGGCAGCAGCCAAGATTTATGTGGTCAAATCATTGCATGGCACTATTCCATTTGTATGTGCTTGTGTCGTCATCGGCAGTTTTTTCTTTTCATGAAGGAACCTTTATATTTCTTAGCAATATTTATCTATCATCAATCCCTTATAAATGGAAAGATTTTACAGTGCCAATCAGATTCCTACATCTATTTTTTTATTAGTGGCCCAAGATATAGAATGAAAATTGCCTATAGAAATGTATGGAGCACTATATTTGCCATTCTGGTCAAGGTTGTGCACTCCTTACCTTTGTGATATTAAGCCTGGAACAAAAAATATCAAAGGAGAACCGTAGTAGCAGCTATATATGATGGGACATAATCTTGATAATATAATTGCAGCTTTGTTCTTATGATTGATGATCCAATGTATAATAAAATGAGTAATTGCAAAAATTAAACTGAAGTTCATATTTGAATAAGACCAAGATGTGTACTCACATATACTGAATCCAATGCGGCCGAACCTTGCACTACAATTGTTGTCGGAGTGAAGTTTGACTGCAAGCTTGTACGATTTTGTTTGTCTGGGCTTTGTGGAAAAGTTTGTGCTAATGAACCCTTCAAGCAGAAAAGAAAAATGCATGCTGAATGGCGTAATTGGAAAAAGTCTTTGTAAGTTTGAGACTAAAACTATATCATCATCACAATGACCGAGGAAATCACTGCTATGAAATTGTACTAAAATTCACAGTATAATATTCAACACTGCACAGTTGGTGAGTGAAACAGATATTTGGTGCACTATCTAGTGAAATCTAATGATTATACAATCAGTATGTCTCTTTTCATCAATGTGCCCAGACCGGAGTCTGATACACAGTGAAACTTGTTCCTTGCCATTTTCTTTTACAGATCCAGCCACATGCAAGGCTATTAAGATGCCAACGACATAATACATGAACCAGCATGTAGGCTGCGCTCAAGAAAAAAAATGAAAAACAAGTTATGGAAAGTATAAGAAAGAGCCCATCATGCACACACAAACTATAACAAACAAGGAAGACACCAAACAGGGGCGAGCTAGTGAGGCATATAGGCCATAGAAAAGTATTAATCACTATTACAAGAGGCTGCACATTGTTCTTGTATCCTTTACTTGGAATTGAAAAAATATACCTCTCGAACTTCATGATAAATTGGGACACCTCTACATGGATACGCAACAAAACATAGACAGATGGCAATCGCTAGCATCAATGGATTAGGCCTAAACATTTTGGGTGCAATGGGATGAAGAGCACAACATACTTTGAGATGCCACTTTATATAGAACCTCAGCATTAGGGAGATCGGGGACTCATAAAGGTAGCTTTAATTGTGTAGAGAAATTCAGGGACAGCCTTTCAGAGACAAAGGATTTCAATTATCTTTAAAGAAGAAATATTGATCTTGCTAAATATATTTTTCCATCCTTTATGCAAGATTTTTGCAAGGATAAAAATGCAAGTAAGGGCATTTAGGGAAAGCCTTTAAGAGACAAGGATTTCAATTATCTTTAAAGAAGAAATATTGATCTTGCTAAATATATTTTTCCATCCTTTATGCAAGATTTTTGCAAGGATAAAAATGCAAGTAAGGGCATTTGTATGATTTAGTTGTGTTTTAGAATAGGAAAATGCTTTACATACAAAATATTTGCACAACTCTATTATGACCAAGTGTTATGGCTCCTCTATTGATCAATACATATATAAATCATTCAGTCAAAAAATACATACATAAATCACCACCCAAGTGATTTTAGCCGTTGGATCTCACGGCCATAACAAATCCATATAAATGGGTTGTACATGTAGCAGTCTGTTTTGAAGATCTCCAAAATGATTTGCAGTTCAATATACATTGCTAATACTAGGTCAGTATTAAATGGAAATCAAAATAAATGCTCCGACAACAGCTAATGAGTGGCACGATAAAATATTGTTCTATACTTATACAATCCATAATGGCATGAGATATGATTATGAGCATTTAAAATATTATATTCTGATTCTACAACACATATTGATTGATTAGAGATATGGTTATAAAAATTGTTATAACCATTGGAATGATGATCGGCTGACCCACTTCTTGATTTTTCTCGCTTGGCTCTTGGGTACCGGTTTCAATAACCGATGGAGCCACGGAAAGCTGGACCTCACCGAGTGTTCGAAAACTGGTCAATTTCATTTGAAACTACATCCAAAAATCAGTATACCATCTGAAGCAGACCGGATAGTTGAAAACCAGTATTCATTTGAGTTCCCTCATCTTGGCTCATGAAATCAAAGTGGGAAATGCATTATGTTCGGAAGCGGATCCCCTGCCGTGCTTGAGGCACGTCAAAGAGTGCCGTTCCTTCCTTGCTGCACCTGCATGGGCTTGCTCTATCCCTGTGTTGGGCTGGGCCTTAATTCTATTTCTTCTTTTCCTTCACAACAAATTAATCTTTCCATTAATCAACAACAGCTTGGCGGCCAAATTAGTGTCTTATAAACAATTCTTAGCACCAAAGCTGATGCTAATTTGGTTACCCTCGTACTCCTGTCGACTTCCGCTGGTTTGGTTGCCTCGTGATCCAAGAAAATTTTGCTATGTTGATGGTGTATCAGTTGATACGATTAGCCGCAGAGTACTGCCACAATCAGGAAGAGAGAGCCGTCAGAAAGCCTGGCAAGGCGGACACGAGACATGCAACGAACACAGTTAATTTTTGTTGACAATGGATACGCGGCAAGAAGATTGATTGGTTTTGGTGATCAGATTTGGCGCCAAGAATTGTTGAGGACAGTCATTTGCCCACCAAGTTATAAATGGGTTGTACATGTAGCAGTCTGTTTTGAAGATCTCCAAAATGATTTGCAGTTCAATATACATTGCTAATACTAGGTCAGTATTAAATGGAAATCAAAATAAATGCTCCGACAACAGCTAATGAGTGGCACGATAAAATATTGTTCTATACTTATACAATCCATAATGGCATGAGATATGATTATGAGCATTTAAAATATTATATTCTGATTCTACAACACATATTGATTGATTAGAGATATGGTTATAAAAATTGTTATAACCATTGGAATGATGATCGGCTGACCCACTTCTTGATTTTTCTCGCTTGGCTCTTGGGTACCGGTTTCAATAACCGATGGAGCCACGGAAAGCTGGACCTCACCGAGTGTTCGAAAACTGGTCAATTTCATTTGAAACTACATCCAAAAATCAGTATACCATCTGAAGCAGACCGGATAGTTGAAAACCAGTATTCATTTGAGTTCCCTCATCTTGGCTCATGAAATCAAAGTGGGAAATGCATTATGTTCGGAAGCGGATCCCCTGCCGTGCTTGAGGCACGTCAAAGAGTGCCGTTCCTTCCTTGCTGCACCTGCATGGGCTTGCTCTATCCCTGTGTTGGGCTGGGCCTTAATTCTATTTCTTCTTTTCCTTCACAACAAATTAATCTTTCCATTAATCAACAACAGCTTGGCGGCCAAATTAGTGTCTTATAAACAATTCTTAGCACCAAAGCTGATGCTAATTTGGTTACCCTCGTACTCCTGTCGACTTCCGCTGGTTTGGTTGCCTCGTGATCCAAGAAAATTTTGCTATGTTGATGGTGTATCAGTTGATACGATTAGCCGCAGAGTACTGCCACAATCAGGAAGAGAGAGCCGTCAGAAAGCCTGGCAAGGCGGACACGAGACATGCAACGAACACAGTTAATTTTTGTTGACAATGGATACGCGGCAAGAAGATTGATTGGTTTTGGTGATCAGATTTGGCGCCAAGAATTGTTGAGGACAGTCATTTGCCCACCAAGTTATTGTTGATTAATGAAAAGATTTTTTTTGAAGGAAAAGAAGAAACAGAGTTAAGGCCCAGCCCAACACAGGCAAAGAGCTCAGGCGGGGGCAGCAAGAAGAAAGGCACGGCACTGCCTGACGTGGCTCAAGCACGGCAGTGGACCCGGTTCCATTATGTTCGCTCTGAAATTAGAACGAATGGAAAGTTGAACTTGAAATCCACCTTCTATCATTCGTTAGATTGTTGCCTTAATAATGAAGCACAAAGGAATCCATCTTGAAGAATAAGTTGAGTACATTTTGTCATTGCACCCAGTAACTCATTTGTACCAAAATTTTTCTGCCCGCATAAAACTGCAGATTTATCCCCTTTTGTATGTTGTGTACATCAATCAAAATAAACCGATGCACTCAAGGAATTGACCCCCCTAAAACCCGCACACTGTTTTTTTCCTTTTTTTGGCCGTGAAGCTTCGCCGTTGCACATGCCACGCGCGCGCACACACAATCAAGCCGAGGTATTAGTGATGTTCTTCTGGGAGGAAGGGCAAGTTTATCGTGCGACGTAAAGAAACGTCCTTCAAAGTCTGGGTGTGCGAGAAGAAGACGGGCGAGAAGAAGACGTCAGACTTTCCAGCCAACTTGATGAACGGGGAGGCGGAGGGATAGTGTGCTCACAGCTTTGTAGCCTAGCGGCCTAAGATGGGCATGCTCCAGTTCAGAAGCTGGGAGGGCGAGGGTGCATGTGCTCCCAGCCATAATAGCCACCTTAAATAACCAAAATTATTCACCTCAAACAACTACATTGTATAGCTATCACTATGTCGCAACACATGCTCCTCACCTTCATCGCCATGGTGTCATGGTCATTGTAGTTTCACATATGATGGGCATTGCGATCCTCGCAGAGTCACCCTACTAGTTCCACATAAACCAGAATCAAATTCTTATAAATCAAAATTGTTTCACCTTTTGTAGTAAACTGAACGATTGAGTGTAGCTCAGATGGTTTGGTTGTGGTGGAAACAACTCATTTAGGTACAAGTCTCTGACTTAACATGAGTGTTGTATTTACGAATAATTATTCTTTCATCGGTTACAATGACTACGTCTACAACAAGACGTCTTTGTGAATCTTAAAATCAAACAAGTTCATTCTCTCGGAGCCATTTATAGTGGTATGGTTTGCATTTGTGAGCATGATTGTATGCGTACATGACTGATGATGAAGTTGTGCAGGGCGACTGCCATAGGCACAACACATCGACTCACAGTTATCAATCCGGTGGGTGGGTTGGCCAGACGGATGCGCGGCACCGGCGCCGGCGCCGGCGCAGCCAGAGCTGGCCGGCAACGCGCGGGCAGCCGACATCTATCCAGCTCCAGCCGCGCCGGAGACAGCTGTGCGATGCGGCGCCCCACGTGCATATGCCCACCGGCACGAACGTCACGCGTGCATCCGGTCGCTGCGCCGACGCGTCACAGTGAAAGTCCCTAGTAATCAAATCACTCGATCAGGCATCCCATTTCTGTTCAACCAAAACGGTGATCTTCTAATGTGCGACAAAACAGTAGAGTAGCAGATATAATGTTTCCTTTCCTCTTTGAGACTTTGGGTGAAGCCATTAATCTAATGGAAAATGTCATAAATAACACTACCGTTTATACTGTAATCAGTTCTCAGATGTTAACGAAAAATCTGGAATCAGTTTCTGAGAAAATATTTTCAAGTTCTTCGATCTTACTTAAAAATTCTTATAGGACTACACCAAACGACCCTTGATTTTTGACTCTCGGTTAGGCCACATGTTTAGGTGTTGAACCCCTAAACTTGGTTGAAGTTCAACCAAGTTAACTTAGCACGATGCAATTTGCCAGAATCTAGTGAACACCCGAGGTTCAAGGACTTTTTTACGCAAAAAAGAAAACAATTAGCATGCTAACCTTGTTCTGCATGCGGTAAATACCATTTCCCAAATAATAAAACCAGAAAATCCCGGGGAGAGCGACGGGTCCCCCTCGGCCTCTTCACGGGTCACGGTCACGGCCTCCCCTCCTTTCCACCCCCTCCTTCTCGACGGCGGCGGGTCCTCCTCCTCCTCCTCACACTCAAGGGGAGAGCGCTCGCACGGGCGCACACACACGGAGGTGGAGGTCCTCATTGGAGGAGGGAGGCGGTGGGGGGAGATGCCCGGGAGCCAGAACGGGCGGCCGAGGCCGGCCAAGCCCGAGACCATCCACGGTCTCGTGCGCGCCGGCGACCTCGCCGGCGTCCAGAGGAAGCTGCGCGATAACCCCGACCTCCTCAACGACAAGAACCCCGGACATCTATCCAGCTCCAGCCGCGCCGGAGACAGCTGTGCGATGCGGCGCCCCACGTGCATATGCCCACCGGCACGAACGTCACGCGTGCATCCGGTCGCTGCGCCGACGCGTCACAGTGAAAGTCCCTAGTAATCAAATCACTCGATCAGGCATCCCATTTCTGTTCAACCAAAACGGTGATCTTCTAATGTGCGACAAAACAGTAGAGTAGCAGATATAATGTTTCCTTTCCTCTTTGAGACTTTGGGTGAAGCCATTAATCTAATGGAAAATGTCATAAATAACACTACCGTTTATACTGTAATCAGTTCTCAGATGTTAACGAAAAATCTGGAATCAGTTTCTGAGAAAATATTTTCAAGTTCTTCGATCTTACTTAAAAATTCTTATAGGACTACACCAAACGACCCTTGATTTTTGACTCTCGGTTAGGCCACATGTTTAGGTGTTGAACCCCTAAACTTGGTTGAAGTTCAACCAAGTTAACTTAGCACGATGCAATTTGCCAGAATCTAGTGAACACCCGAGGTTCAAGGACTTTTTTACGCAAAAAAGAAAACAATTAGCATGCTAACCTTGTTCTGCATGCGGTAAATACCATTTCCCAAATAATAAAACCAGAAAATCCCGGGGAGAGCGACGGGTCCCCCTCGGCCTCTTCACGGGTCACGGTCACGGCCTCCCCTCCTTTCCACCCCCTCCTTCTCGACGGCGGCGGGTCCTCCTCCTCCTCCTCACACTCAAGGGGAGAGCGCTCGCACGGGCGCACACACACGGAGGTGGAGGTCCTCATTGGAGGAGGGAGGCGGTGGGGGGAGATGCCCGGGAGCCAGAACGGGCGGCCGAGGCCGGCCAAGCCCGAGACTATCCACGGTCTCGTGCGCGCCGGCGACCTCGCCGGCGTCCAGAGGAAGCTGCTCGATAACTCCGACCTCCTCAACGACAAGAACCCCGTGGTACGTGCGGCGCGCTGCTTCTTCTTCTAAAGATGCGATATTTTGTCCGTGCTGCGGTTCTTGATGCTTGCAGTGTGGAGTCAGCTTATGAGATTCGTGAGGAAGTGCGCCATTCTGGATGCCAAAATGTGGTTCCAGTCGGATTTGGTGTGGGTGTGATTGCAACTTGGGTTTCTATGGGCGGTATTGGGTTTCAATCCGGCGTGCAGCGTGGCTAGTTCACCATTTGCTTTCGTGTTCCGTTGTCTTCAGCTTGTTTAACGGATTTCTTGAATTTGTTTGGGCATCACTTTCTCTTGGCTCTTGTGTTCTTTCGTGTATTTTTAGCCTGCATTCCGTCCTGCTTACCTCAGAGTTGCACCTTCGATCAATTGCTGTAGTTACGAGTGTTTCTTTCTCTCCCTTTTGATGCTTTCTGAGCCAAGAAGATGATTCATAACGGTGCATTATGTTGTTCCTTATTTAATTTGTTGTGGTTTTGATTAATTTGGTATCCTACATTCCTGCTTGC